>PNEQ01045088.1:0-14300 GCA_003012365.1 Medauroidea extradentata
TCTCAGCCAATCACAGACCTCATGGCACTTAGGTACTATTCGTACCAAAAGACCCCTACAACCAATCACAGCCCAGGACACGCCCCCCTAGACAACGTCTTGGCCAATCAGAGGCCTTGCACCACCAAGGGGAGGGGGCTGGCATGTTAACCATATGCAGGTTAGGCCGGTTTTGCTCCCTGTGGGGACAAAACGCCCACGCTCCCCCTACTATTTGCAAACTTAATAATCGAACGTTTACCCAGAATGATGCTTTGCTAAGCGTGACCGCTTGTGTCGCAATTAAATGTACGAGATATTGGCGCTAGAGATTGTTATTTATAATTACGTTACTCGACAAATTTTTTTGCTCAGAAATTTGGCAAAAACTGTTATTTTGGATTACTGTTTTTAATTTTTTATTTGAGCAAATTGGCTTCCAGAAACCTACAATTTTAAACTGATGCTTTTGACGCTGAATTATGTACGTATGCCCGTCTGTTTAGTAAACAGCGTGCCAAGATAAATAGTATTCTATGAATACTAATTTTATTTGACGAGGACATCAATCAAATATCGTATGTCAGAGGCCTACCGACTGTTAATAACTACAAAAACAATCCTGTAGGGAACAAATCAAAATGAGGTAGTACAGTGGTACATTCACTGGACTTACATTAGCTTCGATTCACAGCAAATTCACCCTTATTTTTTGTTTGTCAAGGTGTTTTCTGAAATCAGTACGGACAGGTGTTGAGGAAAAATTAAATGCGTAAAATGTATATACATATGTGTGTATATGTGTGTGTGGATTGGTTGGGGGGGGGGGGGGTTAAATAAGTCATTAATGTAACGTTAAGTCCGGCCGTGATTGACAAAGAACAACTTCCATCGGTAAAGGGCCTTTTCAGTACTCAGTAATTATGATTTATTTTTTTAGATCAACATTCTATGTAATATCCAAATATTATACTTCTGAGCAACAAAACGATCTGGTTTATACAAGAAACAAATTTAATTGGAACTATACCAGCAACGATTTGATCGAGCCAAACATATTTTGTTCAATTTTAGGCCACGACTGAATCATTCGAAGTTATTCCTCGTATTCACAGGCCCGTCTGCCGAAGTCTTGTTGAGAAACATAATTAGTTTTAAAAAGTAAATAATTTTTTTGAAATATTATCGTATTCTGCTGTACCAATTATAAAAAAACGTGATACAAAGCGTGTTTATACAGAAAATACTAACTAATCCAGTTTATCATTTGCTGGGTGTACATAATACTTAATTGAGTTGAAACGTAAACATCGGTTCCTATAGTATAAGGGAAATGTACAGTAACGGTTGAGTTTAAGAAGGTTTTACGGCTCTTTAACAACGAGGCTGTGTTTGTGTGTGAGGCAGGAGCAGTAAGGTTGCCGTTGATCGACGTATGTAATGTATTATCGCCTCTACGTGCAAGGCACGCAGCTGCGTGCAGTGCTTTACTATTATCCTTTTCCCTAGGGGGCTTTAAGCGGTGACCACATTATTTTATTTACGGGCAGCGTAGTTCAAAGTCTAACGCTTGTTCCTATAGTTATGTTTATCGAACCCGATTATTAAATTTTCAAATACGGCAGTCTGAAAAAGCCATTTTTGGCCATTTTGAGAGGCCAGAAAAAATTGTTTCTAATGAACGTGTCGAATTTTTAAAACTATAACGACGTAGTTAGAAGTGTGTATTCTTCTCGTAGATGTACAGATATAATGTGCGTTAATAGTTTCGTCAAAAAGAGAATAGGCGTAACTTGAAGAGCAGGTAGGGAGGCCCCTTAAGAACCGATGAGGATAAAGTGAGACGAACGGACAACACAAGTGCCATGCCAGAGTCAGGATTCAAACCCAGGACCTCTCGCACCGTTGATCGGCTCACAACCAACTACGCTACGGATGCCGGTATGTACCGTAAACCGAGGTTACTTTGTTACAGATGGAGGGGTGACATTGTGCCACATAAAACCTTTATTTTGTAGTATTTGAACCAAAAATAAATGTGTAAATTTCAAACAGATGGTTTAAAAATATATTTATATAGTAATCAAATAGTTACTATTTCTCACTCATATAACCTTGAAATTAAACATTTTGAGTGTCGCAAAGTCACCCCTGCTATGACACAGTAACCCGGTCGCGAAACAAGGAACACAAGACAATCTACTATGAGGCTTTCAACAACCACTTAACTAGAGCGCCTGACGTTGATTCCCGCGTGCTTCGCAAGGGCCCGTTATACCAGGCACGTAAATTGCCGCTCTTACAACCAAGACTGCTGCTTGTCGGCGGACGTAAACAAACTACAGCTCGCCTCGTCCTTCAACACAGGGCTCTTTGTATGAGCTTGTGTCTAAACTCCTCTCTCCACTTCTACACCGCCGACAAGACATTTCACAAGCGACCGTTGTGTTCTCAGCTGGCAGACATCGTTAGACTATGAGATAAAATCTGATCGTATTACCCTTCTCTGTAAATAGACTAATTAATTTCTTGGTAGCAGGGCCGTGCCAATAGAGGGGAAAGCCGAAGGGGGCAGCTGCCCCCTCAAACAAACCAAGATAGGGGAGGGAGTTGGAATAGCGTCTCTCGCCCCCTCCCCTTTCGATTTTCCCACATTTGCCCATTTTCCCACGTTTACGTAATTAGAGAATGACTTAAATTTATTCGTGTAGTAGGGAAAATATAGACGATCACGCCCAAACTGTCAAATCACTATACAAGATTACTATTATTAATATTTTTACTTTGCACCTTCACACACAGACAAGTTGGCTCGTTTTCTGCCGGGTAGTGTAATTTACACGAACTATTAGGGGAGTAGCTCAGAGAAATATTTCTGTAAAACGTTTTTTGTTTTGCCAGTTATACGCACGGACCGGAAGCTTTTGCGAATACATTTCAGGACAAGATAGATTCCAAACACGTTTAGGTTTCAGTTTATTTTGCAATTGGATTGCGGTTTACCAGACACGTCCTCAAATTCCCGGAAGAATCACTAACACGGCGTGAATGAAAGAATGACTCCAGTGCTGCTCTGAGGTAACACACTCACTGACTGCTCACTGACATGTGAAGAGACGTGAAGAGGTCTTTAGCGCTGGCGAGGGATAACATCACGTGAGTATGGAGTAGCACTGGAATGACGGGGTGGGGGAAGCGGGAGACCCCCGAGACCTGCGGCATCGTCTGACGCGATTCGAAAATCAGGGGTCGACCCCGCCGGGAATCGAACCCGGATCGCCTTGGTGGCACTGCTCTCTGAAGAAGCAGCCAATAGACAAACAGGCAAAACTCGATATTACACAGTAAAAAAAAATTATATTTACAAGGAAAATCTTGTAAACTAATATCCGAACATTATCAGTCAGGTAATAAATGTGAGATGTCCGAAACCTTTTAAAGTGGTTATAAATATTGTGAACACCTTAAGTAAATAGTAAAATAAATGGCAATGAGTAAATTTTTCGATTTGAAACAAAATAAACATTGAAGACCAAACAAATTTTACAAAATATTTCGTAATTTTACAACTAGTTTCCAAAAAAAATTTTGTAACCCTACAAACAATTGTTGTAAAGTGAACCAAATATTAGCAGTAAATATACAAAATTTGTTTGTAGATTTACAGAAATGTTTGTAAATGTACAAAGAAATTTGTATAAGTGCAAGTTTTTTTGTAAATATTACAAAACATTTTTGTAGTGTTACAATAAACTTTTTTTGAAACAGGTTTCCAAAAAACCTTTTTGTAAAAGTACAACACATTTTTTACTGTGTACAGAAAGTAGCCTGAAGGCCGATGAACCCACTAAATTGGCCTGTTTTCACTTATTAGTACGGACCCGAAAAATTCATGATATATTTTCGGCACACGGTAGAATTCCAGCGACTATAAGTTAGTGTTACGTTCGCAATTGGCCGTTGACTTATTTGACATCCGCTGTAAGTCTCTGAGCCAATAATGATAATATACCTTACCGTGCCCCAAACCACTGTTTGAACTAATGAACAGTTATCTGCTTGAATACATACATATTCTTGGAGGCTAGCATAAACGTCAGTCAACCCGCGAATTTCTCCGGTGTATACTTACTAGGGACCTGAAAAATTCGCATCTTCTTTTGGGCACAATCTAGGATTCGAATTGGACCTAGACTTATATGACACCATGGAGGTAGGAGTATACAGGAGATGGCATGTTGGGATTTCCTTTAAGTCGGCGTATATATGCCAGTTTTGCGCGAACAATGCGTTATTGTTGATCGCCACACAGCAACGAGTAGATCGAGTAAGGTTTTCGTAAGCGCCTCGTTCGGTATTGATACTGTAGAATGAACAGATTTGAATGAAAACGGTTAAGTGCGTCGAATTCGGGTTTAAAAAGAGAACAGGTACGTGAAATACATCTGCTACTGTTACATTTAATGAGTAAAAAGGTCATGTTTTACATAAGCATAGTGTAATTTATGTGTTTATGCAGATAAACCTAACGAACATGAAAAAACAGCCACATATATTGTTTATTTACGCATATGTACGTCACTGACGATGTGCAACTGCTTGCTAATAACAATAAAACAAACAAATTTGCGCACAAAATGTTAAATAAATAGCACAAACTAACATGACACATCTGCTATTCGATAAATCATTTTAACTATATTGATATAAATGTTCAAGCAACAAGGGCACAAATACACTGACTTCAAATATTTGCCTGGGCAGTATACGACATGGCCAGCACCTGTATGACACCTCCTAGAAGGAGACGAGCCAATGATAAGGAAGGAACTAAATGCAGGCAGACTCATGCTGTATCCTTGTTTAAACGAGCAGCCATTCAGTACCTGTTGTCTGCTTCAGTAAACAAATATTCTTGGAAGCATATTCAACAGGTCAGTTAACCCACGAATTTTTCCGGCTTCTACTAGTTTTATACAGAGGCCTGCAAATCTCGCGTCATTATTAGACAGCGCGAAATTTTCGTGCCTCTAGCAATACTACCCAAGTGCATAAAACTGTGACACATAAAAAAGCAAAAAACTGTAAACCAGACTTCTATCATACACGAACACATATTTTTTATAAAAAAATATTTGCAAATGTTTTAAAAACCAGTAATTCATTTCCAAAACATGACACTTTTGAAATGTTATTAAAAACACTTCGGACGCTTTACGTGTAAAATTACGCAAACAAATTAAACTCATGCTAGACTACAGTCACAATTCGTTTCAATCTAACAGTGAAACTGGAAGGATGAATAGTAAGTCATATTTCACTCGAGATGACCGTTTATTTTTTATATTCCTGCTTTACACATGCTACGGAGAACAAACTCGTTAGCTAACATGTTTAACTGCGTTTGTTGATTCTTTATAAATCATAGCAAAAATTTCAATTTAAAAAATTCTGCATTCCGCACTAATTTCGTAGTTATGAGGTTTGTCGTAAGCTATGGATATAAATATTCTAAATATAAACTACTGCGGTAGACCCTACATCATGAGAAAATGTATGTTAAATATTTTAAGATTTAATATTCTCCACACTAATATGGGTTTGCACGTACGAATTTTCCTCTAGTTAGTTAGCAGTTTCTAGGATTTTATTTCGTCTTTATTCAACAAAGCGTAAACGTCATTTAAGAACAATTAACAACTTTCCAGGCTTGTTTTCCAAACGGTGAATTAGCAGAGAGACAGCGCGTGTGGTGAGGAAGTGTGGCATATCTGCTATACTCCATCTATTTTAAGGTTGCAGCTAATTCGTCCAAGTGAATATCAATAACTTTTTTTTTTGCATAGCGTAAATGTCATTTGAAATATTGAAAAATGCAAGGTAACAATGCTAGGGCACAATTACAATTAGAGGAATCAAGATATAATTCAATTGCTTTGATTTATTTCGTTAGCAATTCTTATTTCTGCTGCAACCTTAGAGTGGACAGAGTATAGCAGTCAGTAATCAAAATAGGTATAGGCGGTTCGAGAAAAAGTCAACAATTTTGAAGACCTGGTTACTGATTTCCTTTCAGCCTATTTGTATATATTTCTATGCCTTTTTAATATAAACATAGCAACCTAAGCAATGTGTGCAGATAACACTGTACTCAAACTTTACCCTCTCAGGCAACTATAAAATATATTATTTAATTATTATTCTAGACAAGATATCTTCAAAAGTGCTCATTTGACAGTGCACAGCCTATAAGAACACGGAAAACAAAATTTTGTGGCAGCTGCAAAATATTTTGTGTGTAGTCACCACAAAATAATTGTGCAAGGAAGATTTACTACAAATTTTTTTCTATCAGTGAAGAGACATATTTCTCGTCGACAGCGAAATATTTTGGGACGAAACAATTGGCATCTGACGGGTTCCAATTTATCACTTCAGCTAAGTAAATAGTCACGTGACACGATTTACTAGACAAGAATGACTATATATTTGGTAGGACTGTGTTCAGATTTTAACACGCAGCGAAGAGTGTTAAAACGCTATGCTGAGTTACTTATTAACAAAATAAATTACCAATTGAAACATGGTCTCTGAGTTGCAGTGAAGGCAAAGATAGTCGGCCATGCCGTGCAGAGAGGAATATTTAACAGTCGCTGAGAGAGATGTCATAGAACTATGATAAACCTTATTGAGGATGGTCCCGCTATGATTTGAATCTGCGTTCCCTCGAACGCGAGTATAACGATTCGTCTCCGACTATAGGCTATCGCTCGTTCGGTAAAAGTGCGTGGAAATGTGTATGTGAGCGCGCCTTTCTTTCCTACGTTGCTGTTACTAGGAGCCACTGGGCCTTATTAAGGAGGAAGGGAGCCTATCATCTCAAAACTAATTTTCTGAGGAACATATGCATTTTTATTTATTATCGAAACACTGGCTACATTAATGCAAGGAGTAAGGCTATGTGGTTATTTAATGTTGGTATTGCTGGAATGCCTGTAGCAGTCTAGTCTGTAGTAACGTCCGGAGTATTGATTAATTATTTTTGAATATTTCAGATGCCGTAACAGGTAAATCGCCTTCAACACCGTCCTCTCTCTTAAATTCGCCCTACACGCTATCTTTCGTGAATAATATTACCACCTGTTCAAGAGGTAACGTATACCGTTTGCTGAAATTGCTCCATCGGGAATATGCAAAAACTACAGACTGAATCATCGAAATAAGCTCACTCATTGAATCCGAGACTTTCACTAATTTAATGGTAACAATTTTTTTACTTAGATGTACAAAATTGTGTGCATTATACAGTATGTAAATTAGACCACAATCAAAGCATGCACTCAAATTACCTTAAAAAAATTCCAATAATTGAAGCCCCTAAATATGCCAAAGCTGGAGCGTTTTTCCTGGTTACAGTATCTCCTTACAATATACCTCCTTGACAAAAGAACAGTATGCTATTTTTATTTTAAAAAAAGTTTTAAGCAAGTGACTGCTAAACATATTACAGTTTCTTCACATGAATCAATTTGGTTGTAAAAATTGTTTAACTTAAACAAAATTTTTATGACTTTTTTTATATCAAGTTAGCAGTGGAAATGGGTTATTGTAAATATGTTAGCTTTGGAAGTCATTTTTAGTAGGGCTTAGTTCCCGACTTCAGATATTAATTACATTGCGTACAGAAAACGGGGGACGGAATTAGTGCCCCTTTATTAGAGTACTTACGTATTCAGAATGTTTGTTTTCACTTTCCCAGTGTCACTGATGATTCATTCTGCACTATTTGATATCTGCATCGTTCACTGTTGAGTTCAGTAGCTTTAAATTATTTTTATAATATGTTTATCCTTTACTCGAATGTCGAATTACGATTTTTGCTTGACGGGACGAACGAAATGTGGGCATCTGACCTCAGACCATTATTTGCAAGGAAATGCATAAAAAATACAAATGTGTGACTATCCCTTCGCCTTAACAACGCATGAACATACACTTCTAGTGCACGTTTGGAAAATTCACTTGAGAAACTAGTTGCGGCGATGGTGGTTTCTGCATGGAAGTATACGATGCGGTTGTTGTCAAGCTATTCTTTGCTGATAAATAGCCCTGTCATCACCCAAATACCGCCCATTCCATGTCTCCCTTCAAGTGATCATTGGTTGTTACATATGTAAAAAGAATCAAGAGTTAATGCACTTTGTAACGGTGTACGATATAAGCCAGCAAAGTGAGTGCAGCGGACAAAGCACAGGATATTCCAAAAAAAGCTTTCCAATGATGCTTCCAAATATGGCAAGATCGATGTCGAGGGAACGTGCGCGCGCAGTGACTGTATTTTGAGAGTGAATACGTAATAGTTAAGGTGGCTGCCTGAGTGAACGTGTTTTGAGCGTTCGATGCCTAGGAGTGCGAGAGCGGTAAGGACGAGACAATATGCGTATCACGCCTTAACCTAGTCTCTAGGCGCAAGTCACTGAACTGACGTACATTCTTCTCGCCGACAACCCGCCCCTATGAGACATTCTATGGTGACACTATCATTTTATGACGGAGTGTTAAAGATAAGAGTGTGTTGTATCCGCCTATGCATTTTAAAATACGTTACGCTTAGATTTTCTTACATAAAAAGGACTACAAAACACCCATTTTTGTCATTTTCGGCAGCTAAAAAATATGCTTGAAATGAGTAGTGGTGACCCTGAAATGAGAATGTGCACGTGTAACGTTCTTTGAATGCTATTCCCAGGCAGACGGCATTCATATAGGTTGAGAAATTTTCGAATAATCTGGTAACGACCGAAGCTTTGCACACCGCCCGGCGGCCACCTTTTAAAACCCCTCCCTTCCGGAAACTGAAATGTGTTGCATCATGTTAATTATTCTTTTTTTATGAAACTCCTTTTTTTTTGCATCACATTTGTATAGCTACGAAAATAACACACGGTAAGATTATTGTATATACGATTATTGGGCCATTTAAAATGGTCAAAAACAAACGACTTTTACAGATAGCTGCAGAAAAATACCTTGAAATTTACACCATACTTTTCAAATATAAAATTAACTAGTAACCGTTTAAAATCCCATAGGAAAACTATTAATAGTATATATCTGATTTTGCGTAAATGTGATACGGTATTACATACGCTGGCCATCGGCATTTTTAGTTATCCGTCTGTTTTGTACCTTAAACAAAAACTCAGCCTGTCTACGTCTTCTACCGCAGTTATGGATCCTTCCTGACTAGTTGATGATAAGATATCAACTTAGGTTCTGGTCTCAACCTCTGAGGGAATACCTGAGGCGCTACTAGGCGACGATGAAACTGCGGAGATTCACCACTGCCTTCTGCAGCATGGTGATGAGGGGACAACATAACACCCAGTCCTGAACCTCGGGACATACCTCCCCAGCCGGGAATCGTATCCGAGACTCTTCACTCAAAGACCAGACGTTCTAACCATTGGCCAAGCGGTCGGACTCTCACTACCTACAGTATTTTAAGTTAATGGAAACTACAGAAACTTAAAGCCAAGTTGTACATTTCGAAACCGCACCTTCACTACAGACTACACAACGGATAAAACATTTTCACCTAACTGCGCTGAAGGTCATCATTTAAGACACAGCAAATAGTTCTGACAAATTATTGCTTAGGGAGAAATGGATTATTTACTTCCCGCTTACACCTACTTCGTAACTGTATTATCGACACTAATCAATGTTATACACTGCTGAAACAGGCGGTGCTCTGCATTTTTCCAGAGGAGCCAACACAGCCTAGTTTCCTAGCGGAAATTTTCAAGCCTTTATGTGGGTCGAAAAGTAAATACCCAAACTCGATAAATATTTTCTTTATGCCCAAATGTAAGAATTACTTTGATCTGATGTCCGTTAAGGTACTTTATATTATTTAGTTATGTTCAAATGTATTGCGTACAACGCCTTGAGACCAAAGTATTGCGGCAGCAGGCGTAAGATGCAATGTTTCATGTCGCCTGTATAGTTCTTACGCAACCTGTGCTACACGTTTGCTCTCTCAGTCAAATTCTTCAGGTGTTGAACAACTCGAAACACAAATAAATGATGCTAAACTATTTTTCCATACATAAGAGTAAAAAAAAGCTTATGTTTTACACTTGGTTGAAATATGATCTGTCTGAAGTGGAGCTTGGCAGTTCAGTTTCCAAACGACAAAGTGCACTTACGTATAAAGTGCCAGTATGGACGTCACAACAGAGCAGTTATATTATCGGCAGAGACATGCAAGATTAGCGTTATTTTCTGACAGCTGACTAGACTCCAAGTGACTATATGCTTGTTCGACGTCTCCCGCTGGCCGATATTGTCGTGACTTGCCGCGGAGAATGCTTGCACGGCACAGGGGCCAATCTCTGTAAAGACGTAACACACGTAAATGACAACACATAATAGTTCGTGGCCAATTGAATCGCAGATTATGCTCTTTTATATATACGAAAGTGAAGTTTAGTCTGCTACCAAATGATAACGCGAATCTTGCCTATCTTTAACCATCGGCGGAGCTACAAGTTAGAGACGAAAATACTTTTGTACAATATGGTTTCTGTGCCTTATATACATATCTGCAGCTCTGCTTCATCATCAGTGATGGGATGTTTTAACTTTCACTTGTCTTATGGTTAGAGATGGTGGCATTTCGCAAATTCATTGACCTGCATGTTAGAATCAAATATCCTATGCATACTGAAGTCCCGTCTATTCGTTCATTGCCTGCTGTTCCACTGAGTAGCAGCTAGTGGACAAATGGTCGGGACTAGAGTATGCATAGGATATTTGATTCTAACATGCAGGTCATTGAATTCGCGAAATTTCACCATCTCTACTTACGGTTACACTACTAAATCACAGACAACGGTGTCACAATAAGCCTTATTCTGATTGGTGCAGACAAATGAGAGACGTGTCTGAACAAAGATACGCTGCCAATAACCATGGAGCTCAGCTGCCTGTGCACATAAGTCATTAAAACAAAATGGCTCAAAAACCTTTTTACGACAAAATTATGGCTTTAATTAATTGGTATTACGGCAATACCAAGATACTAATGTACTAACAATACCATAATTATGTTTATTGCAGTTTTAGTACACTAGTTGTAGGAACAATTGGAATTTTGTCCAGATTTGGCTAGTCAGTGAATAATCAGATAACTTGCATAGAAAGAATATTGTGTGTCGTAAGATCTGAAATAAAATTTAGTTGTCATAATTTTAAAAATAATGCATTTAGCAAGATAAACAAAAAAAAATCTCATTACAATGTAAAACCTAAATAAATTGTTTGAAGGAGCAAATATCCTGTTGAGATAGGGATATTACTCCAGTTTGATTACTGGCGCCGTCTAATTTAATGTTAAAACATAAATGGCAATATCAATAGAATGACAAAGGTGACTTTTGCAGCTTTATGTATTTAGAAAAATGGTTACTACAAAATTTGTTCTTTTTTTTTTATTGTTCATAATTTCCTTGTTTACTTCCAAGCCGTTTCGTATTTTATTTAAAACAAATTACTTCGACATCGATATTTTTAGGATATAATTACTCCTACCATATTCACTTTTCGGGCAAATTAAATTAAAATTACATTTTCTTCTTACTTTTCGTAAACTGTCGCCACACCACAAAAATATATACATATATTCATCCTTTACTATAAAACCATCGCCCATTATGTTGTAAATCATTATGAATTCAACGGTTTTCTGGTGAATGCGATGTGGGCAAATCTTCAAAGGGATGAATTTAATGGTGAAACCTACACTGCCTTGAATAAGCTCTTATAATTTCTTCCTATGAAATTTTAAACGGTAACCATTTAATTTTTTTAATATTGTGTAAATTTCGACTTATTTTTCTACAGCTACCTGTAAAAGACTTTTTGGCCATTTTTAATGCCCCCACTGATTTTCGGCGAAAATAATTTTGCAGCTATTTGTTTGTAAGGCTTCCGTGCACATCTGCAGCTATGCTTCATGGTTATTGACAGTGTGGATTTATGCAGAAACGTCTCTTACTTGACTGTGCCAATCAGAACAAGTTACTGCGGCACCACGAGTGAATATATTTTGGTCAGCACTCTACATCTAGGTATTCAGCGCTGGTGAGAGGTGACATGATGTATGGAGCAGCGCCGGAGTGATGAGGCGGGGGAAACGGGAGATCCCCAAGAATATCCGCCGACCAGAGACATCGTCCGTCACAATTCTCACATTTACAAATCCGTGGTCCAACGCCGTCGGGAATCGAACCCGATCGCCTTGGTGGGAGGCGAGTAATCTGACCATTCGGCTACCGTGTCCCCTGCGACACCACGAGTCTATGATTAGCGGGTGGGCTAAAAACCCCAACAAGCTGAGAATTAAAAACTCCCAATAACTAGAGACCTGAAAAATTCGCGTTTTATTTTGGCCCCAAGCTAGAATTCCAGCAACTGTAAGTTCGTGCCACTTTGGCAATTGGTCCGTGACTTATTTGACACTTCTTGTAAGTCGCCTAGCCAATAGTACAGAAGCAACTAAATGCAGGCCCATATCACTGCGTCATCGAGCAGCCAGTGAGCAGATAGTGTCTGCTTGAATACACAGATGTTCTTGGAGGCTAGCCTACACGTCACTGAACCAGCAAATTTTTCCCGTCTCTACCAATAACTGTCAACAACGAAGTATAACTGCAGATTTGCAAGTATGCCTTAGAAACAAGTTGGTGAATATTATTCTCACCTAAGATCAGCGGCTCTACCCATAGAGACAATGCAATGTTAAACTCAGTTCACCCGGCCAACTTTCTTGTGCAAGAATATGTATAACGTTAACAAGTTGAATGCACGTTTTAAAGCTGCATCGGTAATGGGTAGAGACCGTGAAATTTCGCGAATTCATTTGAGAAGGCGTTAGGCTTCAAACTCCTGTACACGTTCATTACTTTCGTGATTGGGTGAGTGTTGGTGGCACTCTTGTTTGAGGTCTGTGAACCAATAGCAGACCTGCATCAATACACTCACTGTCTGCCGGGCTACCTTGTCACATGTACGACTGTCCACTCACTGGAGCAGCAAACAATGTACATGTAGCTGAGGACATAGTGTACACAGGACTTAGAGTCCAGCCTGCTGGTTGTTGAACCTGCGAAATTTCCGAGTCTCCAGTAATGGGGATAATATGTGCAATATTTATTAAGTCTGCGCCAGAAATATATTACGAAACGTACAAAAATTGGGAATGCTGTAGGCAGTAGATAATATTCTAGTTTATGTCACGTGCAATATTTCTTCAGTTTGCTTATTTTGCCTACCCAGACTCTATTTATTTCAAAATACTTCGTCGTCGTAAGCTATTTCCTTAAAAAATAGTTCAGGGTGCATAAAATTTGTTTGCTTACATTAAACTTGTACAAAAAATATATCAAAAAATTAAACCGTCCGGAGCTAGTATACAAGACCTTGTATTCTAGTCACTAGTACGCTCGGTGGCCATTCACACGATACAAGTTTGCTAGAACTCTACATGAACAATATGTTGTTCAACTTCTTTAAAAATACAGGTACTCGAAAATATGCAAAATTTAGGTGCGTTCAAGAATTTTTTTTTATTTGTACGTGAAATTACAAAGATGTCATGTTACAGCTTAATACGCTTACTTCAACAATAATTTATTTCATTAGTGTTGTCTGAATAGTTTTTACTTTGGGTGAGTAGCGAAAATAGTCATATCGCTACGTTGTAACGCGATTGTACGAAAAGTATGGAACAGAAAAATATTTAATTTCTGGGAAGTTAGGGCCCTTTTACACGTTCCGGTTATCACCCGTCCGGTACCCGGCCGGGTGGAACCGGACGTGTAGTAACATACTGGACAGTATGTACATTTTTTCACGGGCCGGTTTTGATATCGGCCGGGAAATAACCGGCCGGCAGCCGAGTAGCGCCAGGATTGTGCCTCGACTGGGTCCGGTCGCCGGCCGGGTGCTAGCGAGTAGTCGTGTGTTGTAATGATTGGCGGTATTTACACGCACCGGTTGTAACTCGTCCGGTTACCTACTGAGCGGGCAGTGTGTAATATCGTAGCGGACGTGAAGATAGTGTGAACCAAAGAAAGGTGTAAACATGAGTGATTACGAAATTGATACAGAACTTCTGATCTCTCTCGTGGAAAGCAGGCCTGTGCTGTGGGATAAAACGCTAGGTATTTACAAAGACAGAAATAAGACAAAAAATGCCTGGACAGAAGTTTGTATGCAGCTGAGAGAAGATTTTGAAACATTAAGTGATACAGAGA
>PNEQ01045089.1:0-14300 GCA_003012365.1 Medauroidea extradentata
CTAACTGAACCTAACCTAACCGAACCTAATCAAACCTAACTGAACCTAACCTAACCAAACCTAACTGAACCTAACCAAACCTAACTGAACCTAACAGAACCTAACCTAACAGAACCTAACAGAACCTAACCTAACTGAACCTAACAGAACCTAACCGAACCTAACCTAACTGAACCTAACCTAACCGAACCTAACCAAACCTAACTGAACCTAACCTAACAGAACCTAACAGAACCTAACCTAACCGAACCTAACCTAACTGAACCTAACCTAACCGAACCTAACCAAACCTAACTGAACCTAACCTAACCGAACCTAACCGAACCTAACCTAACCGAACCTAACCAAACCTAACTGAACCTAACCGAACCTAACCTAACGGAACCTAACGGAACCTAACGTAACCTAACCGAATCTAACCGAACCTAACCTGGCCGGACCTGACCTGACCGGACCTTGACTTTTAGAGAACTCAGGTAAATTTCGTAGGCATGCTTTAAATCATTGGGATAATGTACCAAGAGTTGTGGTATGATGTTCCACAAACCTCTCAAGCATACCATAATTATGGTGCAGAATGCCATCAATATATTGATGTGTACCATAATTATGGTACAAAACACTGTAGTTGTGGTGCAGTGGACTGTAATTTGCCACTAGCGCCTAGATCTAGGACCTCTAAGCACAGTGGCGCATGCGCACTGCCGCGTTCCTTCTCCGTGATGCTCCTTTCTCGCTGTGTACCCCATCCCTGCCGCTAGCCAGCCAGCGTGTTGCCTTGCCATCCACCACCACCACCGCTTCGGTCGCAACGTACAACCTTCAATTTGGTGAAGATTTTCACTATTATTTACCGCTAAAATGTTTGCATGCACATATTATACTAGCAGTTACCAACACAAACGTACTTTGCTATGTTAAAACTGGCAGAACACTTTACACGGAAGAGAAGCAGGCTAGGTGAAGGCACACATTAGTAAAGTTCGTGTCAAATATGTTGAAGGCAGTTGCCAGTGCAATATAAACTGCACTGAATACAAAGTGTTCACGTTTTTTCTCGTCGGTTACATTGAATATTTGAATACATATTCATTGTGTGTGCCGTGTAAACATATTTGCTGAAGGTACAAGCACAAAAGAGCAAATTTAATATAATAGCGCGTTATTGAAACACAAGCAAATGGTGGTAAAGAAGTGACAGTTAAATTGGGTTTTGAATCGCGAAAGTGTGCGTTGATTAAGAAAATGACAGAAAATAAACATTTCACTGAAACAGAAGAACTCGGTAATAGAAAAACCTCCTTCTCTGGCACGTCTAACATTGCTGGCACTTAGGAAGTGTAGGAGTTCAGATACTAATCTGAAAACTACTCCCAGACAACAACCCGACAAATAAGAAAATTACTCTACTAATAAAATTTTCCCCAAAAAATTAGATGTACAAATCAACGAAAGTCTTTCTCGAAACCAAATGAACTTGAAGTCTTAAGGGTGTTCAAGTGCGATAAAATCATATTTTTTTTTTATTTTTATGAAATATTGTTAGTTTTGCAGACGAGACTTGTGAGTGCATTTTACTTTTATGAAACAATTTTAGCTCTCGTAGTTTTCTCATAACGGGGTGTCAAAGTCAAAATTAGTTTTTTATGCTTCCTTGCAAATGATGAAAACCAACTGACCAACTTATACAAAATAATTCGTTGTGAACTTACATCCAAAGAGCTTTGCAATAAAACATTTAAAAACCCACAACGTAATATTTTTAATTTTAAAATATTGCAAAAGAACAGAAAAGAGTGTCAAATTCAGCAAATTTTAAAAACTATATAAACAGTTCGCGGAAATTTTTCAAACATTTTTTACGTTGCCCATAGTACGCCATTTCACTGTGAATTATTTCACGTACACCAGTCATTTGGTTTTTACTATTTGCATGGCAGCAGGACTACAACAGCTAAAATTGTTTCGTAAGAGAAAAATTGCACTCACAAGTATTGTCTACAAAACTAACACTATTTCATATAAACATAAGTTTATGACTTTATCGCACTTGAACACCCTTAAGGGCACCGCCTACCACGCGCTTAAAATGCGTTGCCGCGTGTCTTTAAATACTTTTTATGTAGCCTACCTGTTCAACACATGCCTATTGTGTCAATGTACGAAAAGAAAATGTACTTCAAACAATGACTGACAGGTACTGTCAAAACATCTCATCGATTAGCAAAAATCATTTCCGAACCCCTCAAATGGCTAGAAACATATTTTTCAATATGTTATATATGAAAAACTGCTCATAGGATTCATGTGAAACTCTTCTAGAAACACGCAATTTTAATATTTTCACCAATAAAAATATGGGATCACCACTGAAAGTGTCAGGCAAGTGATCTTCGATACCACTCCACCATGTTTCAGTTGTCTTGCGCTAGAGGTGATACCGCACCAGATAAGCCGGTAAACTTCGCCCGTGGTGCCATGCCTCATTCACACAAATACGCGGCAAGAAGGCGAGTGCATTAAGAATTGTTGCAGGCATTATACTCAAAGGCAAGATCATGGAAAACCAACCACGTCCTGGAGAAAACAAATAAAATATTTCATGTAATAGAGAGCACATCAATAATAGTAGATTTACATGTTATCTATAGTAAATAAGTAACACTTTTACTTCGGTGTTTGTATTGCTGGAGAAACAGCTGTTCATTGAGAGACGAAATTTCCTCAGTCCTGAATTCAGCAGTACCAAAGAAGGGATTATGTTTATCAACATAAACTAATTTGTAATTAACGGACTAAATGTGTTGTGTTTTGTATGATCTTAATTATATTTCGATAAAAAACGGGAACTGGTGTTAATACACACGTTGTATGTATTAAGGGTGTTCATGTGCGATAAAGTCATAATTTTATGTTTTTATGAAATAGTGTAGTTTTGTAGGCGATACTTGTGAGTGGAGTTTCCTCTTACGAAATAATTTTAGCTGACGTAGTTTCCTCATAACGGTGCGTCTGAGCCAAAATTTGCATTTTCTGCTGCCATGCTAATAATGAAAATTAATTGACTTACTTGCGTTAAGTAATTCACAGTGAAATAACATACTATTGGCGATGTAATAAAACATTTGTAAAATTCCGCGAACTATTTAAAAATAATTGCTGAATTTCTACTTTTTTCTGTACTTTTGCGATATTTTTAAATTCTAAGTACTACGCTGTGTATTTTTTAAATGTTTTGTTACGTAGCTCATAAGGTGTAAGTTCACAGTGAATAATTTTGTTTAAGTAGGTCAGTTGGTTTTCACGATTTGCATGGCAGTGTAACAAGCAAAGTTTGACTTTGACACCCCATTATGAGAAAACTATGAGAGATAAAATTGTTATGTAAGAGTAACATGTACTCAGAAGTATTGTCTACAAAACTAACAATATTTCATAAAAATATAAACTTTTTATTTTATCGCTTTTGAACACCTATAAGGCCCCTCCCTGAATAGACTGAGTGTGTGTGTGTGTGAGTGAGATTAAAAATAGATGAAGTGATAAGGGCGCCTCTGACCGGTATATGACATGCGTTATCGCTTCTTCACGCAAGCCACTTGGCTGGTGTGCAGTGCAGTGACACAATTATTTTATTTTTGGGCAGCATAGTTCGAAGTCTAATGTGTGTTTGTATTGTTTTTTATCCGGTTGTTATTTTTCCAGATACAGCAGTCTGGGAAAACATTTTGTTTTTGCAGTTTTGAGGGGCCCGAAAATTATGTTTCTAATTAGGCGTGACGAACTTTTTAAAATTATGGCTACACAGTTTGAAATGTATGCTCTTTTCGTAGATAAACAAATATAATGCGCCTTAAATAGTTTCGAACAAAAATAATAGCTGTAACTCACAGCAACGTATTTTATCGCGGGTAGGGAGGGTCCTTAAGAGCCAGAGTGAGCGGGAGGGTGATGGAGCTTGTTTTGTAAGTCTATGTAAAAAGAGTTTGAATGGTACTTTATTTTTTTTCTATTACTGAACAACGGTTTAAATTCACGTTAAAGAAATTGCACATTGTGTTGTTCAAAGTGCTGGAAAAATGGCCTATTGTGTTAAGTGTTAGTGAAGAGGTTTCGGTTAGCCCTTAACATCAGGTCTTTAGCACTGACGAGGGATGACATGTTGCATGAAACAGAGTCGGAATGAAGGGGTGTGGAAACGGGAGAACCCCGAGAAAACCCGCCGATCAGCGACATCGTCTGGAACGATTCCCATATGCGAAAATATGGCTACCGACCCTGCCGGGGCCGAGCTCGGATGGGCTTAGTAGGAGGCGAGTGTTCTAACCACTGTGCTAACCTCGGCCCCTTTACGTGTTGTGAAGAGATTCCTCGTAGTGTTATTTCAGTATTAACGGTAACGCATTAAATAAGTGTTTTATACAAAAATACGTATTACATGAATAACAATATAAGAATTTTCACATTAGTATGTTGTTTTAAGTGTTACGAAAGATATTTCTTTAAATAATAAGCTTTATTTAAAAAAAGTTAATGTGGCATTACTATTCTACTGTATAGTAGTAATAAATTTACAAGTTAAATGCTCATGTAAATAACTGCATAGTATTGTGTTGTAACGAGCGTAAGGAAAGAGAATTCTTAAAATAAGCATTTTGAAACATTTAATGTGCAGTAATTATTTAACATCGAAGCGAATACAAAAACATGGTTTCAAGTTCACGTGTGATTATCGCTCATTAAAATGTTGTCTTAAGTAAGGAAAGTTTTTTTTTTCAATTATCGTCAATTTGATATTTAATGTAGGCCCTACAGTGATGTTCAACAATACAACACAAAACAATTGAATCCCAGAAATATATCAGCAGCTTGATTCTTTACCCAACTTTTTAAAGTAAAAAAAAAAAGTATGTACATCCATACATACATACATATTTTTATAAAATATTATTCACATTGGCTACCCCACCTCGCCACTGTGCCCAACACATCCCACCCTCATTTTTTATGTGGCACAGTAAATATAATGTGTCCTGAGTTTATTCTGTGACTAATGTTACCAGACAAATGTCAGTGGTCATTGATGTAAGATTTCCAATTATTATGCTTTTGAACAGTTTGAAGAATTAGTCCTTGAAGTTATTTTTGACGTAATATTTATTTGAAATTATTATTCAAAGTTAAAACAAAGAAATACCATAATGAATAATAATGTTCACATTTTCATATTAGTATGTTGTTTTATATATTAGGAAAGACATTTCTTTAAACAATAAGCTTTATTTTAAAAATTTACATCGACATGACTGTTCAACCTTATACCGGCAATACCAAGAATTTTAAAAGTTAACTTGTTTATTATTGTTTTGTAACAAGTGTACGGAAAGAGACGTCAAGAAAATAAGCTTTTTTAAACATTTAGTGTACAGAGTCTATTCAATATTGGAACGAAAATAAAAGTTTTAATATTCTCATATACGTAATTATTGCTCTTTAAAGAGTTGTTTTCAGGTAGGAAAGATTTATTTATTAATTGCTGTCATTTTAAAAATTTAAGGTACAATGATGTTCAACAATAAAACACAAAAAAAAAAAAATATATATACGTATATCCGACTCAGATTTGAATCTTAAGAAAATTATCAGCAGCTGGATTATTTAACAACCTTTTTACAGCTAAATAAATACATAAATAAATAAGTACAATGACATTTTTATAAAATATTACGCTGATCAGCGGCGTAATTTCAGGTTTTTTCAAGGGGGGTGGGGGGGCAAGATTTTGTTTTCCGGCGACAGTGACCTTGTTGCACCTTTTTTTATTAATTAAGCATGTACAAATTAGATGCTTTAATAATAAAACTCAGTTTTATGTGCTTAAGTTAGCATTATTTAAATTTAAAAATACAAACAATATATTTATACACAAATTCCAAATCCAGGTGCCACCCCCCCTTGGAGCACCAAATGACGCCCCTGACGCTGATTGGTGCCGCCCCCTCCTCACCACTGTACCCAACACCTCCCGTCCTCATTTTTTAATGCGCCAAGGTAAATTTCATGTATTCCGAGCTGATTATGTGACAAATGTCGTTAGAAACATTTCAGTGACCATTTTATACGAATAAAAATTTAATTCCAGACTGGGTTGGGAAACGAACCTAGTACCTTTCGCATTTCCCAAATTGTAACCGGAACATACCAGTGCTATGGTATACGTTGTTGAGTATATTTCAACAGCCGTATTGATGCTCGTTGATGAGCAAAATATACAAGCCCGTGAAAATCATCTTTGAGAAAAATTACATAATAGTCATTTACTGTGTTGTTGGAGGATAATGGAAAAAAAAAAAAATAATGTGAGAAGACACAGCACAATTTCAGTTATACTTCGTCTCCGAGTGACGCGCGGCAAAGTAATCGCTTGTGTAAATTAATTCATACTCTGTAGGTTAGCCTCCTTCCGTCCGTACGTGAGAATGCGTATAAGGGGATATGGATGGGCGAAGGTAGGGGATGGCTGAAGAGTGAGAGAGCATGGTGGGTAGGAAAGAGAAGGGACGAGTGGAGGTAAGGTGTTACTGCGCATGCGCCACTGTGCTTAGAGGTCCTGGATCTAGGCGCTAGTTAATTTGCCTTGATGTACCATAATTATCATACAAAATACTATACTTATAGTGCAATGTACTATAATTTCTCTCAATATGCCATAATTTTGGGACTAATGCAAATTAGTTAGTCAGGAACCAGGTTCATAATATTATTCCATATGCATGTTATAAGTGTACCATAATTGTGGAGCTATGGCAGTAAACCTTTTCCAAGTTTACCACAATTAAGGCACTATGCAGTCACTACGAAAGTTAGGGTATAAAATACCATTATTGTAGTACAGTACCATTTTAATGTTTGGGATGCCATAAAGTAAGTATACTATATTTATTGTTATAAGTACTATAAATTGACTTAATGTACCACAATATTTGAATGGAATGAGAACTTTGTATTGTGTACTGTAATTATGATACAGTGTCAGCGAATTTTTACATACTCTAGAACTATAACCAGGTTTCTTGCATTCCTGGAAAGTCCTGGAGCTTTTACCATTTTTTTAAAAGGCCTTGAAATGTCTTTGCATTTAATCTAGTCCTTGATAACTAGCTAGCTATTTTCCTAGCATTAAAATACTTTTTTTCAGAAATAAGAAACCATATTTTCTCCAAGCATTATTTCTGTAGTATAATTTACTTGATGATAACGGACATTTTGCAGTGTCTGTGAAATTAATACACTTTTACTGGCATACCACAGCACATTAGGTTTTGCATACTGTTTTTTTTTTATGTGATTGTACAAGTAGTCATCTGCATCTGCTATAGTTTAATGGCAAAACTTGTTTGGAAGAGGTGCAAAAAAGAAATATTAAGAGCTTTGAAAAAGAAAAATTACCCCAAAAATGCAGTATTTACAAGAGTATTAACCCTTAAGGGGTGATGTCACAATTTTGTGAATAAATGGTGAGGTGAGGTCCAAGGGACCTCAGACGTTTTTCGCACCAATTACTGCATGTATTACATTAATAATTGCATTTATATTTTTATACATACTTTAAGGTAGGCAATTATACATTTCAAATAAATAATGACAATATATAGATATATATATATAAATTTTAATTTATGTAAACAAAAATTCAAATAAAACATGTGTAATTCATTGGGCAACTATACTATAAAAACATAATTTAATGTAGGTAGTCTTTCTTGCTAAGATTATATTGAGTAAGTTTTAAAATAAAATTAGAATGTGTTATAATCACAAAATTTCACTGGCATAAAAAACTGGAATACACATTGTTGCACTGCTCTTTGGAGCACGTTCTAGTCAGTGTCACATTCTTCTGTACTCTTCTCGCATACTTTTTGCTGCACTGCAAGCATATAGGCCTGTTGCATTTGAAACAGCTGTACTGGGTCTTGCGTTTGATTTTAGCTGGACACAAATTACAAGTTTTCCGGTTGGCCCTCGACGGATCTTCATTGCAGGACGCATGAAGTGGTTGAGGTTCGTTACCAGTGATGCGACATATTGTCTCTCTCAATTCTCGTGGAAGTCTTGCATTTTTCATTCGGTCTAGAAGGAACTGCTGAGTTAGTTGTTTCCCAAACATTTTCATAAATTGCAATCTTGTCAATCGCGTTCTGTCCTTGTAAGATGGATGAAGAACATAAGCATTTACAGCTGCAATGTCCACAATCCTAAGAAACAGTGCCATCGGCCAGCGTTGAGTACGGCGGCCACATGAATAGTTTGCTCACATTTGGTCTAGTGAATCCACACCTCCTTTTGTACTGTTGTAAAAACTTATTATTTCTGGTTTTCCAATCTTTGGGTCGTCATTCTTGGAGTGATGCATGGATGGTATGAGCACAACTGCTTTTCCTTTTTTTTTGGGACAAATTAAAGTAATGTCATGTATTTCGTAAATCCATAGAGAGACGTTCCAACATCCCTCTATTTACTTGGAAGAAATTTGTCAGGAATTTCCTTCTTATTTTTTTTTATAGTTCCTACATATGTCAGCCCATTCTTCTTCAGTATTTCTACCAGTGGTACTGAAGTATACCAGTTGTCTGCAGTCACATTTCTATTTGTTCCAAAAATAGGTTTGCAGAAACGTAGGATTGCTTGTGTGGTTACTAGAAATTTCTTCTCATCGGCTGTTAGTCCTAGACCGTCCGTCCCTTTTCCACAGTATATGTAGATGTTGTATGCAAAGTGGTTTCTAGCATCAGTGAGACACTGTAATTTAATGCCATATTTGGCTGGCCCACTGGGTATGTACATTTTGAAAACACAATGACCTCTGAACGACACTAAAATTTCGTCCACTGTAACACATGTTCCAAGAGAGAAAACTGCTTGCGAATTCCAATTGAACATGTCCAGTAGTTAGGATACAGCAGCTGCTGGGTCAGTTTCCTTGCGCTCATTTCTGTCTAGCTTGTTGTCAAATCTGAGACACGCGAGAAGTGTGGCAAATCGTTTAGCTGACAATAACTGCACGAAAAATTTCACGACCTGTTCCATCTGTAGCAAATAAAGAAGTAATGTTTTTGTGGTTCGACTTGAAAATTGCAGAATACACCAACAGACCGAGAAAAGCCGTCATTTCAGGAACATCACAGTTTTTTAGTTCTGGTCTGCTTGTAATTCCTTATGTTGCTCCTGATTCTTGTAATTTTATATTAGTGTACATTACAACAGTACTCACCATGTCTGCACTAAAAATATAATTCCATGCTGTAATTGCATCGACTTCTCGAGCCCCTTTAGCGATACCACGTAGACCAGGAACTTTGAGAACGATATTGTGACTCGGTGTCCGTACATTTCTAGCTGGAGCAGATGAGGACCACTTGAACTTGTTTCTACCCGAAAAATAGCGAGGAACATCACTGCCACTATTGTCTTCACTTTCGGTACTGTTGCTGTCATTGTCTGTGATCGAAATAATGGACCTTGTATCATGATCACTCTGCACAGGACTGTTAGGTTCATCGATATCTGATACATCACTTCAAATATCTTCGAGCCATTGAGAAATAACATTATCAAAATTAGGATCTGAAGCACTTACGCGGGAAGGTCCTGAGTGTTTAGACATTACGTATATATTTCACTAAAATATCCATCAACTGATATTTTAAAAGTTACATTAATGGTGATGTGTGGTCCCACAGACCTCAAACTGTCAAAATCTCAATAACTACACACGACTGTTCGCCTGGCTAGCAGCTAGATGACTGAGGGTCAGCACTAATGAAGGTACAAGGCATGGCAGAAAGCTGAGTCACTGGAACGAGGAGATAAGATAACGCAAACCTCTTGGGGGGGTCCCAGGGACCTCACGTCACCACTTAAGGGTTAAAAAATAAATTATGTGCGAGGTGTGAGAGAAGCTAGTGTGCAGTGCATGCTGCAGAGCAGAATGTCTCCCACGTTTCACAAGTAAAAGTTGCCCGACCATTTCCGAAGCGGTGTTCTGTACCAACTACCTCGCACTGTATGTTCCACAGTTAGTAAACGACTGAATTTCACTTTGCTTACTTAGTTTTTATTTATTCAGTTACAGCATATAATTTGTGGTAATTTTAATACCTTGAACCTTGGAATTGGGAATAAAATAATGTAATGTGTGCTAATTCTTAAGCAGGAGTATGTCATCAGCCATATTTGTTTACATTAAAACCTGTAACAGACCGAATTTTGTTTTGAAAACTAAATGTCTCTCTTTAAAAAGTACTTTGTAATTCAGTGTAATTTATTTTCATGAAACTTTTTAATAATAAATATGAAGGAGTTTCGTTAAATATGAAGGTGTTAATTTTAAATGAAATTGAAAATTTCTGGTTCATTTACCACTGGTGAACTTCAGTTCTAGAGGGGGGTGGGGGTGCAGGCGTGGGCGTGAAGAAACCGTAATAGGTATGTTGCAAATAAAACCTTAAACATTTGAATAAAATTTTGGCGTATCAAATGTAGTTTACTGCTGTCCTTGAAATATTAGTAGACAGTCCTTGAAAAGTCCTTGAAGTCCTTGGATTTTAATTGTATGTTACTGTAAGAACCCTATACAATTTATTTGCAACCAGCTCGTCAGATTTCTATGTGTAACAGTAACTGAATGTTAATTTTTTATTGTATTGCATTTTATGGCATCAATACCTTTAGGAACTTTTATAGATGTCATACTCATTGCCCGATATATAATTTTTAAATGACAAATATTTCAAAATGCATTATATATTTGGAGCCAGTTCATCAGTTATCTAGGTGTTACTGAATTTTAATTTGTTATGTTATTGCATTGTATGGCATTAATCACATAATGAAGTTATAAAAGTGTACTAATTGTCTGATGTGTGTAATTGTTGAATGACAAAGACTTCAAAATATATTATTCCATTCGAGCCAGTTCATCAGTTGTGTGTGTATAATTGAATTTTAGGTTATTGTTTTACTGAATTTGGTTGCTTCTGTCACACTAGGAATTTGTAGAAGTGTTTGTCTCACTGTCTGATGATACAAAACCTTCAAAAGATATTTCTTTGCAGCCAATAACAGTTAACTATTTCTAGCATAGTAAAAGTTTGCTATTGTTTTGGAATGTATTGCTGTTATATTCTTTAGTAAGTTGCGAAAACTAATATTCTGAGAAACAGTTTTTATAACTTCATAAAAATAAGGGGTAGGGGTGCCGGGTATTAGATTGTGGACCAAAAGGGCTGTGTTTCGAAAAAGTTTGAGAACCACTGGTGTAAAGTAATTCATTTAGTCTGTACATGTGCCAGAAGTTGCTTGTGTTATTTTCCATTTAAACTTTATTGCTTTTAGGTTAAGTGTGTGTTTTTTTTTACATTTGCTACGTGATTCCATATGCTGCCACTTGCAGCACCAACTTAATAGTTTAAAAAAATGTTGTGCTTAGGGTATTAGGGATTGATCATCGTTATTTAATATGTACTCTCCATTCTTTTGCTGTTGAACTGTATTGAGAACAAGTCTTCAAGAGAAGCAGAAGTGGCAAGCCTGGGGTGAGAGAAACAGCACTGAGTGGAGAGAAACTGGGAATCACCGCATTGAGTGGAGAGAATCGGAGAATCATCACACTGAGTGAAGAGAATCGAAGAATCACCGCACTGAGTGAAGAGAATCGAAGAATCACCGCACTGAGTGAAGAGAATTGAAGAATCACCGCACTGAGTGAAGAGAAACGGGGAATTACTATACTGAAGGGGCAGAGATTAGGGTTCTTCCGGACGGTGAAACAGGGAATGTTGTCGGTTGCAGAACTTCGGTCGGTAGACGTGTAGGACGCCTTTAAGAGCCCACGTAAGTGTATTTTGTAAGGAAATGAAACGGTGTAAACTTCTGGGAGTGATTTTCAGGGTTAGAGCCACGCGGGCGACGTCACACCCTGAGAAAGAGATTAGCCAGGCCTCCATGCTTGTAATCCATGGAGTGGCACCCTAAACCATGACCGTCTCCCACTAACCCTGGTAACAAGTGGCGCCTTTCTGTGTGGCTAAAATCAGTATCAGACTTCGAATGGAAAAGTTAGGATGCGATTTGTGCGAACTTGTAGAGTGGAATGACGGACTCGCGTGTAGCCATTACGTGTAATGCTAACTGTACGTATGGTGGTCTGTGTATGAAACAAGATGAGCGAGTGTTGTTGAACCGCCAATTGAAGAAAGGCAGACGTTTGCCTTACCACAACACACCGTCATGGCAGATTTTGCAGACTTCACCACGGTGTACTGCGGCAAACTGTACTCGCCCTCGCCAGCACCTCGACTACTATCTGCTCGTCGGCAGAACACAAGTTCTTAACTCAGTATATTGGGCACATGGGTTCGAAAAAGGTTTTGTCAGAAGCTAGCAGTTCACGGTTCCAGCACACCGAGTTAACTCTTAATACCAGAAGAAATAGAAAATGTTTGACTTAATTATTTCTCCAATTTACTTTTCCAAAGTTTAGTGCTTACAACGTGCTTGTTACATAGACACGGTGGGCTCGACCAACAAAAATTATGCTAGCAATAAATGCTTATTCAAACGCCCTAATATTCACATATTAAAGTCAGGCATGGCTTAACATCTGCAAAAACTCGGCCTACCACGCCGATGCTTGGCGATATATTTCACCACGTGGTAGCGTGATGCCGCCTCACGCACGTCCGCACACCTTGACCTCCCAGCTAAGATAGCCTTTGTCGGGTCCAGCGGCCTCGGCCAGCGAGTTCGCCGGAACTCGCCCAGGCCCGCCACTTCCGGAAACGCACATGCGCAACTCTTGAGAGGAACCCCTGTTGTTTTGCTTGCGATCTCTTACCAGAAATTACCAAACAGCCTTAAAATACAGATTACGGGCAATATTCCCCAAACATCAGTTACATTTACACTCTCTCTAGTTTCATTTTCACAGTTCGGGCCTGTACCCACAGTTGGCACTTCTTCAGGCCGCCATGTTCCTTGCACTCTTTGGACAATACATATATACAAATAGACGTTTACAAATAGCCTTTCCCGGGAAATTTGAACAAACAACATCTTTCATAACACTTAATTAAATCCCTCTGGGGTGCTCTCATTTACCTGAATCAAGGCAAATAAATAGCTTAATGGTTCGGCCCACTGCACGTAATTAGATTAACATTTAATTACAGTACTTAGGTTCATTACCCGTTTAGAGTTCATTATTTTAGGTCTTCTTTCCATGGTATTGTTGAACATCGCAATTGTTCAGTCCAGGTTATTTATATACATTTATCCTATCCTAACACGTATCCCTTTAACTACCCCCACCATGGGTTCTTTTGATGCACTGATACCAGTAAGCCGGGTAATCCACCATGGGCATGGCTCTTATCGTTGCTAGTTACAAACCCAAACACACTATAAAGCATTGTGAGGTCCTATTAGGCCCATACTGACGCCGGGGAAGGAAAGGGGGCTCACCCCATAATTTACAGAGACATGTATAGATTTATTGCTAAACCTAAAGACTCACTGAAAAACAAAAAAAAAAACCTTAGAACAAACAAGGATGGGTAGGCCCGGCCAAGTGCCTTACAACGGGCTTGGACACAAGTAAGTCAGAAACTATCGCCGACTTGAACTGTATGTACTGTGCAAAGTGTGCACGACCAATACACGGTGGTGTTACGCGAGCGTCTTGGGAGACACGTGTGTATGCCTGGTGCAGTGTGAACATGTGGATAGTTTCTTAGTAAGGCCAACTAGACCATTGCCTGACTACTTTAAATGTACTGCGACAGAATGTGACGGACTAACATGTGAGGGGGGATGGTGTAAAAACTATTATGCATTTAACAGGGGGTCCTTACGGTCCTGGAAAGTCCTGAAACTTTGAACATGTCCTTAAAAGGCCTTGAAAAATCCTTGATTTAATCTAGTCCTTGAAAAGTCCTTTTACTTTGACCATGTCCTTAAAAGGCCTTGAAAAATCCTTGATTTAATCTAGTCCTTGAAAAGTCCTTTTACTTTGACCATGTCCTTAAAAGGCCTTGAAAAATCCTTGATTTAATCTAGTCCTTGAAAAGTCCTTGATTTAATCTAGTCCTTGAAAAGTCCTTGATTTAATCTAGTCCTTGAAAAGTCCTTGATTTAATCTAGTCCTTGAAAAGTCCTTGATTTAATCTAGTCCTTGAAAAGTCCTTGATTTAATCTAGTCCTTGAAAAGTCCTTGATTTAATCTAGTCCTTGAAAAGTCC
>PNEQ01045096.1:0-51854 GCA_003012365.1 Medauroidea extradentata
GTTTACTTTCCCTGAAAGTGAACTCTCATTGATTATTGGCGTGACTACTGGTTTACAGCCAGTCATTCCATATCTGTCTAAGAGCTTCCTAGCATATCCCTTCTGGCTGATTATAATTGATCCATCTATTTGTTGAGTGATTTCGAGCCCAAGAAAATATGATGCTGGCTTTTCTGTGACTTTGAATTCACTTTGTAAAAATGCTATGAACTCATTTAATTCATTTGAATCTGTAGCAGCTATTAGCCCATGATCAACATACAGTGCTATTAAAATCTTTTGGCACCTGTTTTCCCTTACGTACAAACAGGGATCTGCATCAGTAATTTTAAAACCTTGCTTCATTAAATAACTACCAACTTTCTTGTTCTAACACCTTGGAGCCTGCTTCAATCCATAGAGACTCTTGTGAAGTTTGCATACTTGCTCTGAGCCATCATTATATCCTTCAGGCTGTTCCATATATGGGAGATGCAAAGCAAAGTGGCTGACATCTGGTGGTGAACTTCTGAACCTTCGGAATGGTGATACCGACTGCAGACGCTATATTGTACACGTGTGTAGCGAAGCTATTTAATGTCTATAAATAAATACTAGGTTACAAAAATACTGTTCCTCGTTGTAAAAATAAAAGAGATTTATTAAAAATATGTTTCTATATGTATATAAAGAGCAATGTCGATGGGTAACAGTGTAAAAATATAGTTACGACTACGAGTGTTGTCATTTTCACACATCGCAACTTCTGCCAATCTAATTGTATTCATATTATAAACAGTAGTCTCCAAACTAGTTCTGTATTACCTATTTGTATTTTCCTTTCCAATTTCTGTATTTATTGTAGTAAACACGTTTCTTTCATTATAACTGGTTTATTTAGAACTAACGAGGTTAGGCCTAACCTCGTCCATTTACTGAATACTAAATTGTTGAAATTATATAGTCGTAGACGTGTCTATTTATTTGTAAGCGTTAAAATACAAACTTAGCATGCGTGTCTTATTAAAAATAATATTCCGTTTTATGTTTATTTTTGAAACGTAGATTTTTTTCCTACAAAAAATGTTACAAAAAATTTTTCGAAGCTACGTTTGCGGAACGTTCCGTAAATATCTAGTAACTTTAAATTACAAGCTCATAGTATCCCTGTTTTATATAAAGTAACAGTCTACTTGCAATAACGATAATATTAATATATGTTGTAACAACAGCATTAACTAACCTTCAAGCATTATGTAACCTATAAGCATTCTAAACGAACAGTTTTCGTGCGCACAAATTTTAATCAATTTTGTAGTTTTCCAAAAAGATTACTATATATTATTTTTTTTTCTTATAAATTGTATTTTCCGCATAACAAGATCGTTTACTGCTACACTCTCTCCAAGCGGCTTTATTCCGCGTCGCTTCTTATGCTCACTTCAATGAATAATATGGGATATATTAAACAATTTATTACATATTGTGTATTAAATAGTTCGACGTGCTCAATATTGGTTTTATATACAATAATTTAAGCCTGCATTTATCCACACGAGCCGTTAAAAATGAAAATAAACTCACGTTTCCATTGCCACGTATACGAAAAATACGTTTCTATCACCATTCCGGCCGTCTGCAAGGTGCGACAGTGCTGCTCCTAGCGTTGCTTTGCATCTCCCATATCTCCTCTTCAAGCTCACCATAGAGGAATGCAGTCGAGACATCAAATTGTCTTAAGACACATGCCTTCATTTGCAGCAATACTCAGTAATGAGCTAATAGTCCCTAATCTAACCACTGAACTAAATGTTTGGTCATAGTCATAACCTTTACGTTGAGAGTAGCCCTTGAAGACAAGCCTTGCCTTGTACCGCTCCACTGAACCGTCAGGATTTGTCTTGATTTTATAAACCCATTTGCAGGGTATAGCTTTCTTTCCTTTTGGCAACATTTGAAGAGTCCAGGTTTTGTTTTCTTCTAATGATTTCATTTCGTTTTCCATCGCTTCTTTCCATTGCTTCGTGTCATCCGTATTCATTGCTTCTTTATAAGTTAAGGGTTCATTTAATTCTGTTGAACCATTGATTGCAGCCATCAGATAGTCATTCAGCCTCACAGGATGACTTATACTTTAACGATCTCTAAGCTCCATTATTTGATATGGAATTTCTAGTTTTGTTTCTTCTTCTTCTTCTTTCATGTTATTGAAGTTCTGGTCTTCTTCATTTTCTTTCCCCATTTCTTTAGTATCTTCGCTAGGCTTTTCTACTCTCAAATCTTTTTCAGCTTCCTTTTCAATCTTCAATCCTTTAATTTTTCCTGTTGCAGTATTAGAACAGCTTAATGGCTCTTCCTTGAAAACAACATCTCGTGATCGTATCAGTTTGTTGTTCTCTTTACACCATATTCTGTAACCATCATTTTCTTCATATCCAATCATAATACCTTTTTCGGCTTTCTTATCCAATTTCCTTCTCTGCTGCTTTGGAATATGAGCGTAGCACGTAGAGCCAATAATCCTTAGGTGTTCAATCTTGGGTTTCTTTTTCATCCAAAGCTCATATGGAGATTTACCATTCACACTCGAAGGTCCAGTCAGATTCAAAATGTATGCTGCAGTATTTATCATGTCAGCCCACAAACCTTGAGGCATTTCTTCATGTGCATGCATTATAGAACGAGTAGTCTCCACTAGTGTGCGGTTTTCTCTTTCGCTGCAACCATTCTGTTCAGGAGTATAGGACATTATCAATCTTTGCTTGATTCCATGTCCTTTCAATACATTCTGTACAAGTTTATTATTAAATGCTCCTCCATTATCAGTGAGAAATTCTTTAATAACAATACCACATACTTGTGTTTTTTTTTCAGAAACTTTTTCAGCTTATATGCTACTTCAGACTTATACTTCATGAAATAAATATCTCTATATCTGCTAAAATCATCTTTAAAAAGCACATATTATCAAAAGCCAGAAACTGATTGTGCAAATGGACCACACACGTCTGGATGAATCAATTCTCCAGGAGCTGTAGCACGTTCACGTGAACCAAACTTAAGTCTGTGTGTTTTCCCGTAAACACATCCTTCACAAACTTCACTGTCTAGTTCAAGTTTCAAACCTATTTCATCAAAAATTTTCTTTTTTACATATGTCTTGTTTTGATGGCCTAGTCTTTCATGATAAAGTTGCAGCAAATTTTCTGCAGCTACAGCAACATTTGTTTCATATGCGTGAACACTTTTCGTCAATATTTTAAAAAGTCCACCATGTCTTTTTCTAGTCCCAACCCATTTCAATTTCCCATTGATTCGAAAAAAAAAACATTTCTCCATATTCGACTTAAACTCACTATCTGCATTTCTATCTTGTGCAGCTAAAACTGAAAATAAATTTTTACTAATGTTTGGAACGTACCATACATTACATAGTTATAATTTTTCTGTGGAGCCATTGACATAAGCTTCTATTATAACTGTGCCTTTGCCTACAGCTTCAACTGAGTGTCCATCTGCTGTTTTGATACTATGTGGGAAATCAAATTTTTCAAATTTGTAAATATTTCTTTCTGATTTGTGACGTCATTGGTATCTCCATTATCTACATACCAGTCATATTTATCACTGTCGCTTAGATGTGAAGAGAGTGTTGCAGTCATAATGGACATACTTACACCAGTTGTATTTATATTAGACTGAGGTTTAGGTTTTGGTGGTCTACCATCTGCTATCCACTTTGGACATGTACGAACTATGTGTCCAACTTTTTAACAGTAATAACAAGTAATATGAGATGTACCTTGTACTTCCTTCATTTCTGTAGAAGCTGGTTTTACACCAGTTACATTTGTATTCACTGCCAAGGTCTCCTGGCATAATTCTGTGCTTTTTGATCTAAAAGACTTTTCAAAACCACATAGCTGATTAGTGAGATTTTCAACAGTTCTCTCCTTTTTATTCAGTTACATCCAACTAGATTTAAAGGGAAAATATTCTTCTGGAAGTGTATCTAGAATTTTGCAAACCAATAATACATTCGGAAGTTCACACTGACAGTCTTTCTCTTTAGACAATTCTTTACACAAATAATTCCACAAATTTTTCAATTTTGACATGTGTGTGGCTATGTCATCGCTCCCTTCCTTTTTAAAACTGAAAAATTCTGAGCAAATATCATAAATTCTATCTTCACTGATCCTATCAAACAGTCTATGAAGTTCCTGCCACACTTCACGAGCTGTTGAAAATCTCATTACTTTCTCCAGTGTCTCATCAGTCATATGAGTTGTGAGAGCAAGTAATGCCATACTGACTTAGCATGTAAGCCTAAGACTTCTGGTCTTGTTATACTTCCTTCAATGACTTCCATCGCTCCAGAAGTACCTCGCAGAAGAGTACATACTTTGTACTTCCATGTAGACCAGTTAGCTTGACCTTCCAAAAGTCCAATATTAAATTTTATGTTTTCCATAATTACCAATTTTCAATTCTTCTTGTGGTAACATTCATGACACAGAATAGCATCTGGGCCCATAACCTGTTGAATTTTTCATATAATGGGTAAAATAATATATTGGAAAACATATTTTACTACTTATTGACTTGTATTTTCTTTACTTGTTCTGTTTACTACAAGGAAGTTAAAAAGTGTTTGAAACTGCCAAAGAGATTAAATAAAAAGAATAACAAGTATTCCAATGAATGCTATAAAATAGCAACAACACATACGCGTCGTCAGAAAGGTCTCGTTTTGCTTCTACGACTACTACCAGGAGAAGTACGCTTCAAATTATCCACGATGACAACGCCGAAGAATGGTATTCAAGGGAATTATAAAGAAGAGCCTGTGGTTCAGGCCATTCCCTAGTCCACTTCGTGTCCGTTGCTGTCCTGGGTCTCCGAGGTCTTCAGTTCGACGGGTCCACCATTCGATGAACGAGAGGAACGAGAGCTTCATCCGAGGGCGAAGAGGTCGCGATCGTCTTACAAGAACCAAGAGTACGTGGTTGCCATCCAAGGACGAGAAGGATGTGGTCGAATTAGTATTGAGGGATGATCTAGAGACAACCGTCCAGACCTTCTACAAGACATCCTTGGTAAGACCCACCCAAACTACGCCGTCGTGTCAAGTTTAGTTCTTCGTCAAGAGCTGGAACAAAATATGGTCATTTTTTTGATAAATTCCCGAAAATTAGTTGATTATGCAGAACAGCTTTATAATTCTTCTTACATCTCAACGGGTGTAGTGTACTTCAAAATGAACTAAAACCTAAGATCGACCCCGAGATTTCTTAACCTGAGCTAGCAAAGAATTTAAAGAAGTTTATAAGCTGTTCCGGGAACAAACAGGATTTTGGAAACGTCTAGAACTCAGAAAATTTCGTTTGCAAGTTAAGTGAAGGTCAGGTTCGTACCCGAATTGATCATCTTGGTCACGGTAAAAACACATCATCTGAAATTCCATGCACTATCATAATTTCTCCTTATTTTATTATCTGGTAATCTGACTTGTCCGTAGAAGTCATTATTTTTCCTATTGTGTAAATTCTGTTTAAATATGTTTTCTAATGACATTTACAGGCGTTTCGTTTCCATTTGGTCAGTAGCTCTAGTAATAGAAATACTGGTTGGTTTTCGAATTTGTCTCAACCTTTAATAAAGTGAAAGAAAAGTTTCACAGAGTAAATATAACGTTATACATTAATTGAATAATACTTGGAAGTGGAACACCACAAGAGGGGACTATTTCCATGCACTGTAGCAACATTGTGCGTGAAATTGCTGTCGTATAACATTTTGCCATAATTATTTTAGTCTCCAATTTAACCTGGAATCCGCGTGATGGGCTTATAATATGTGTAACACACACTGGATGTTTCTCAAACGGGTGATCAAAATTAATGAGTGGATTGCTGGCGTGATTAAAATAAATTTGATACGGGACACCAATAGTTAATTTCAAATATTAATATCTGTAGCAGCCCCTAAAGTCTAAGTCAGAAAAGCATATTTTGTGGAATATTATAAAAAGTACTTGTAATAGAGTAATACAATTTGGTGTACAAATTAACTAAACCTTAAGCGCACCCTTCTTAAATAAAATAATTTGTTCCCTGTTGTTGCAGAATAAAATATTGATGGTATCATAAAAGTGATGTTTTATGCCATAATGTAAAACAGTGTGTCGTAATTACTAGTCAATAAAGTATTCTTATCCAACTCCTAGAACTCGTCGTTTACGGGTAAAATGCACCCAGAAATTTCAGTTGAGGTAATAGCCTGGTGGTTAGGCAACATTTCTTACACCCAGGGATACGCTATATCTGTAACATGGTGTAGCATGCTAAATAATTTTTGGAACGGACAAAGTGGCAGTAAAAATTTGTACGTAATTAAGGAAGATGCTACATCGAACTTGTTTGGTGGCACATTACCGAGCAAGGGAGCAGAAACGAAGAAATACAACTACCATACTCTGGCCCTTGTGCAGGTAAAACACATGTTAGCAGATATAGGTCATTCTGGATAAACTGGGCATTAAAATTTTAACCTCTGAGAAACATCACTAGCCGTTAGTGCATATAATTCAACATTTCATATAGTGCCCTTACTGCTTGTATAGTTGGCAGCGAAATTACGCAATATAGTTCCGTGTGTTTCCTATTTGAATACAATAATACAGAAACAAAATCGACCGAAATCGACATAGTCGTATTCTATAATATTAATAAACTTTTTAAAAATAAACTGTATCGATTCATACTGACTATGCAATTTATTTTCAACGCGCAAACATCAAGTGACGTGTCCAGTGAGGTTAGACATGTCCCGTGGTTAGTCGTTACGAGCGGAAAGATACGAATTGGATGAAAGTAGAAAATTGGCAGGGCTTTTTTTTTAGTGCTCACTTTATCTCGAACAACTTTTAGTGGACGTGTGTAAATGAGTTATTCTTTATTTCATGTGTTAAAAATATATAAGAGGTAATAAATTATTGTTCAGACAGCATCTTTTTGTATTGATTGTAAGGTTTTTATCTGTCAAAATCTGTTTACGAAGCTTGCATGTGTGGAATGAAGTACGGGCATAGATGGCTCTAATTTACACAGCAACCAAGCAAATTTTACAACCATTACTCTCGGTTATTCGAATTGCCGTTTTTCCCGCTCCTTCATTCCGATCTTGCTCCATACTCACAACATGTCACCGCTCACCAGCACTAAAGACCTAATTGTTAAGTTCTGACCAAAACCTCTTTACTCACTCATCCGAAGTATACAGGAAACGGCACGTTGTGACGAAGCCAAAGTCACAATTCTGTGCATAACAATATGACGCCGACGCCACTGAAGGTTATTAACAATTGTACCGACGCTCCACAGTAAAAACAACTATTAATTTACTTGTATGAACATAAGAGCGTTACGTGGGGTCGCCACGTGGCCACACACATGAAGATGTGGCTTCACGTATCTCCCATACAATTGCAAAAGGCGTGCTTGGTATGCCCCTTCGACGGCGAGGAACCAGTAGCTAGCTGAAGATGAAGAGTATTAGGAACTGCGAAGCAAGCGACAATGATCTTAACGGGCAATGGTGCGCGGCCATATTTACTTTTACTGTATTGTCCCAGCAACAAGCTTTCCTGGAGGCGTATCAACAGTTTTGGCAATTCATACTCTAGATGTTAGTCTTCTATACTGTTTTACAATGCTAGATAATAAATTACTTTGATACTACCTTACATATGTTGGAAGATAAGAATGTCAGATAATACAAGAATTATTTATTATCTGACAATGTGAAAAAGTGTAGTAAACGAACATTTAGAGCAATATATGTCAAAAATGATTATACGTCTTCAGGAATGTATAAAATGGGGAAAATAATGTAAATTAAAGATTACAGGATTTTTGATCCGAAGGCCAGCGCTCCCTTCATCCACCCGCGCTGCACCCTTGCTTGCAAAAGAAATGCAGCACACGGCATACCTTTACTCTCTCTTCGTTTTGCCTCTTCCTTCTTCCATAAAATGTAATTAACTATGCTTTCTTCCTGTTTTATCATATAACCTGTCCTCCTCACCATTCGGAATAGTCTCTGACTTTAATTACCTCTAGAGCCTTTACGTGAGACTTTCTTTGTGGATGATCGCAAAATTTTTTTAGTCTTTATTATGCAAGAGATTTTAAAATGTTTGTTGCAATGGGAGTTTACAATTAGAATATATTGGTTTGTGGACATACACCAATGCTCATGTTCTGCTGATCAAACCTGTGTTGGATGACAAAGAACGAAAAACGAACAAGAAAAAACAAATATAAATCACACACAAAGATAAAAAAAAAAAAAATCCTAGAGGAATTCTATCAGTTTTTTTTTTTCAAAATAATTGTTTTTATAGACAACAAAGAATTCTAGAGATAGAATTCAGTCGAATATCGTTACAACACCCAGCCACAGAAGACATACATAATTATAGAACCAGATTCCCAATATGAAAAAAGATGGAAATATACAAAAAACAGTAAAAATTGACAACAAACACAAGACAAGCGACAACACAAGTTAAAACCAACAAAAAAATTCAACGTTTCGGGGATTGCGATCCATCCCCGTCTTCAGGCTGAGACACAGCTGGTCGGAACAGCAAGATGCGAGTGAAGTTCGCTAGAAAATTTAGGCTTACATAGCCTGGATGGTATCTAAGCTGCTCGGCCAATAGTGGCAAAGCATGTGTGATTGGCTGGGCTCTCGGCCAATTAGAGGCAAGTACTTTCCTGATTGGCTGAGCACCGTGTAGTGATGTTGGCTGATGTTCTGCCGAGACTGTTAAACATAAATCTGTTTATTTGTTTTATTTATTTATTTCTGTAACACTGTTTCTTTTTTATTAAAGGCAACCACATATTTTTCAGTTCAATGCTCTGTTGGCTTATGATGTTTTCGTTACTGGCTATGTAAGCTGATTCTTTAATTTTCCTTTTCTCCCTTGTCTTCTATGTCTCGGTGTTGTGACGATATTTGACTGAATTCTATCTCTAGAATTCTTTGCTGTCTATAATAACAATTATTTAGAAGGAAAAAAAAACTTACAGAATTCCTCTGGAATTGTTTTTTTTTTCTGTTTTGTGTGCGTTTTATATTTGTTTTTTCTTGTTCGTTTTTAGTTTTTTGTCATCCAACACAGGTTTGATCAGCAAAACATGAGCAATGGTGTATGTCCACAAACCAATAAATTCTAATCCATTATGCAAGGCATACCACTTATCAAATTCTTTGAGCCTTTTGCCGATCTTGCTGGCGAGCTCGTTCCATATCTTGTGCTGTATTTCTTCCTGCACTATATTTCTCATGTTTAATTCAAAGCCTTCACTCTCCATCCTATCTTCAAGCCAAGTTTTAATATCTTGAATATTTTGACAATTATTTATAACGTGTTCAATGGTGTCATCGACACTAAAGACTGACTACTAAAGATGGCAGTGCACCATTGCTGTTATAGAGGAAGTGTAGTAGCATTCACCCGGAGTGACCTCGGTAAAACCGCGCCAGACCGGAGTCAATGTGGCCGGAAGTGGGACTCGTACCTACATCTACTAGTCCGGTGATCTACGCCTCTGGCTGCCGAAAGACGAAGTGGTAGATCACGACGCACGAAGGAAAAGGGGGGGGGGGAGAGAGAATCGACGCTAACTGGGCGTCATTATCACGGCCTTGTTGCTTCGCGCGAAGTCTTCGTCGGCGGCCCACGTCGTTCTCACCTCGGTTGGCGTGTGAGGAGGGGGGAGGGCGAGGTACGACTTACGAGCGAATGTGTGGGCGAAAAGTCACAAAGCACGTCTGCAGGGAAAGCGACACACTTTTCAAACTCTCCCCCTTCCCCCTCCGCCCACCTCCGTCTATAACATAACACCTGTCCCTCGGTCCTTCCTCGTCGTCCGGTGCGAAAACACCTCGCACGTGTTTACCGCGCCCTCGTCGAGGAGTTCCGGGTGACGTCTTCAGCGCGGAAGAACTTCCAAAGTGGCCCTGGCTGATATAGGTTGTTCGCACTCAAGTGAGCACTTAAGGGCTAGGGCCCGAGTTTCTTCATGTTTGACAATAATTATTTTTTAAAACATGGACGGGAACCGATATCGTGAAATTGCTCCGTAACTTTATTATGACTGGTTTTAACTAAGTGCCCTAATTTTGTCGAGACAGATGACAGCAAAATAGTAGCTAATTAGTTAAATAACGAAATTTCCTTTTAACTAAAATATTAGCTAAAATCTTCATACAGTTAGTCTCGAAAAACTACATTACGTAGTAAAACCAATTTGCAGCAAAATTACGAAGCAATTTTACGATATCGGTTCTCGTATGGGTTTTAAAAAATATTTCTCACGAAATCCGATAAAGTCGGGCCAATGCCCTTAAGTGAAGATGTTTGATCGCGCTTAAAATGCATCGCAGTGTGTGAGCGTAAATAATACGTTTTTTACGAAACCATTCCTCATGCGCCCATTGCGACAATATACGTACGAAAAGAAAATACATTTAAAACGAAGATGGATTGGTTATTTCAAAGCATCACGTCAACTAGAAAATAATTTTGAAGCCCCTCAAAACTACTAAAAACAACTTTCTGAGGTTGTTATATCAAGAAGGCTACTAACGGGATTTGTGTGAAACTACCCTAGAAACATGCAGTGGACTTTGTTTAAAACATTTCACTAGTAAAAAGATGGGGTGACCACTGAAAGTGTCAGTCGGGCGAGTGCTATGCGATACCATTGCACGCCGTTTCAGTGTCTTGCGGTAGAGGCGATACCGCGCCAGATGAGCCGGTCAACATCGCCCTTGGCCCCGTGCCTCACACAAACACACGGCCAGTAGGCGGGTGCTTTACGAGGAAAGGAAAACCGTCAATTAAAATTTATTGAAATTGAGGAATAAAATGTAGCATTATTTCAGTTTCATTGTTCGATCTCTGGCTACGTTAAAGCTCATAGTAAGACTCTATAGTTTCTTTAAAGTTACTATTGACAGAATGCCTGCTTTATACTACAGTTTAGAAACATCTGGAGGATAATTTTTATATAAGCAACTTCGGACGGTTTCATAACTATGCCGTAGCATAATTTACGTTCAGTTGCATGTGATGTCAGAAATTCTGTGACTATGTCTTTCGTGCTGTTACAAAGTCTAACTTGCAGAAATGTAACCGAACCAATAATTGTGATGAAAAAATACAAAAATCCAAAATTTTGACACTGCTTTCTCCCTTAAAGGGTGCTGTCTGTTCCGGAAACCTTGGAGGGGGCGGGGGTTTATAAAGAATTACATGTATAATTGAATTAGTTGTGACATAGTACCTGTTGAAACTACCATTGCCTTTTTTATTGCGGTGCTGCCCATATTTTTGCAGGATATTTTGGGATTTTTTTTCTTAATTATTTTCATATACAAAAACCATTCAAATACTCCTACTTAAATTATTTTTGTCCCATTTTAGTTCCCGTAGCAGTATTTTCATATTCTCAATGCAGAACAAGATGGTTGTCCGAAAGCAATATAGTGCAAGGAGACTGAGCCCAACGGAATATAATTTAACATGTAAATCTGTATCCTGGTTTACGCCAGGACCTCGTGGTAGGCAGCGCCCTTACGAGAGAATAATTCCAATCAATCTGACTTTACGGATTTCCTCATAAACCTGGGAACAGATTACGTTTTACACGTTGCCAGGGCAGACATTACCAATGTTTTAAAATCGATGCAGCGATGTTTGTCATATAGTTGTGACAACTGAAGTCACTCGCATTACATAATCAGTTTTATCTTGTCATTATTTTTCCCGTCACATAATAATGAATATATTAAGTGGAAAAAAAATTCAGTTCTATGTCCCGGCCAGTCAGTGTTGCTGAATATACTGAAACATAAGTTATATGTCGAAAACAGATTAATTATGTGCAGCAGGAACAAGAGTGGATCCAGCTCTGTTTTGTGGGGGTGGGGGGTGGAGGGGGCATTCCTTAAAAAGTAGCTATGCCGACATCTCGAGTCAAAGAAGGGTAGTCCGGAGGCTCTCCCAAGGAAAAATTTAGGTTTAAAGGTGCAAAATTATGTTATTTGAGGCGTTCCTTAAACAAAAATTTAATATACCGTTTTAAAAATGTGTAGTATTTTAAGGATAAAATATAAATTAAAGGTCAAAAGGGGGGCGGACCCCCTGCCCCCTCCCAGCCTGGATCCACTCCTGGGCAGGATTCAATCAAAGGTAAGGTAAATAAGAGAATTCGGACATGCCCCCTGTCAATGAACTGTCCGAGTATTCGCCTGAAGCAATTTTGGGAAACAATGGAAAACCTAACTCAAGACGGCTGGAGTTGAGAATCGACACCTTCTGAACGCGAATCCATCATGTTATTGTTGCACCAACTAGCTCGTTACCTTGCATAACTGCGTTTAGTAACTTGGAAAACAGGCTCCTTCCTGACCCAGGACGTACTCATTTCTACTACCGTATACCCATGATGTAGTAAATACTCATTACTCGTGTTTCCTTCATTCCGAGCATATCTCATCTCTAGAGATGATGATTTATCGCGAAAATTTCTTGGGCCAACGTGTTCTTTAAAACGCTGTAGTTTTTTGCGGCTTGCATATTCCCACGATAATTATCCGACACGACATGGATGTCTGCAGACCAGTCACATGTATGAAATATCGCACATTCTTCAGCAATGACAGGGTGTTGTGTCTAAGCAATGTTTTTATTTTGTTTCACTTTGGTACCTGCCTCATAAATACGGATAACACTTGGGGATGTTAATTTTATTTAAATATATATATATATATATATATATATATATATATATATATATATATATATATATATAGGTTTACTCGCACTCTGGTGCCCAATACAATGCACGCACACTAGCAGTTTTTCTTTGAATACCGGTCACGTGTTTTGAGACCTGACATTTCCTTCTTCCGCTAGCCATAGTGAATGGCGAGTAGTCTGGCCATGACACCACTGTAACCACTACTTTACTACATTTAATGATATAGTTTTTTTTTAATCTTTCAATTCACTCAATACTCTATTGAAACTTAAGAGAAAAAACTAAAACACTTATGTTTATGAATCTTTTTACATAAAATAACTGCACTATTGTATATTCTAAAACATGAATATCATTTAATTATGAGTGGCCTATTTTTTTTTTTTTTTTTTTTTTTTTTTTTGTTTAAAAATTAATTTAAAATTTTGGAAAATTATCCATGTATTTGATTGTTTTAAATATTAGTTTCTTGTAATCGAAAATTATGTCTTAAACATTAGAAAGTACTATTTCGTTGTCACCATATTTTCAATTCGATAAGTCGTCTAGTTTTTCTTACAATGACTGCGCAAAAACGTAAAATTTATGACTTTGCTAGTTAACTATACAAAAAAAAAATGCAAACTAAATAAATTTGACTGTGTTAAAATTGCAGCTCTTTTGTTGTTACCTTATTGCCCGATCAGAGTTCACGAAAATATAAAGTAATGAGCTGAAAGGTACCCAATGTCCTTTAAATTATAGCGCTGTGAGACATGTTAGAGGTGGTTCGCGACATAGGGCTGACATTTTTAGAGGACTGAATACTCTATTTTTTGTCAGGCAGTTTGTACTTTTCTGCAACTTTTGAATATAACTTAAACACATAAATGTAAGAAATAATCAATGCGTAAACATGATGTTTAGAGTAGGCCATGCAATTAGCACACCACACAAATCCTGGACTAAATTGGAGACGAAAATGTTAGCGTCGAAATTTTGTACGATATTTTACGTGCACAATGTGGCAACACTGCACGGAGAAAGTCCCCTCTTGCCCTCCACGTCCAGGTATGATTTTATGTATGTTACTTCGGGTAAACGTAGAATCGTGTTTGTATTGCTCGGGATTTGAACACGCGCCCATAATATGATGGTCAGAACAGTGGTAGTAAGATATCTCTGTAGCGCAAGAGGGTACTTACTCCATGCTATGTTGCCATACTGTGCATGTAAAAATGTCATCATACAATATATTTATGTATGTTACTTCGGGTAAACGTAGAATCGTGTTTGTATTGCTCTGGATTTGAACACGCGCCCATAATATGATGGTCAGAACAGTGGTAGTAAGATATCTCTGTAGGGCAAGAGGGTACTTACTCCATGCTATGTTGCCATATTGTGCATGTAAAAATGTCATCATACAATATATTTATGTATGTTACTTCGGGTAAACGTAAAATCGTGTTTGTATTGCTCTGGATTTGAACACGCGCCCATAATATGATGGTCAGAACAGTGTTAGTATGATATCTCTGTAGGGCAAGAGGGTACTTACTCCATGCTATGTTGCCATATTGTGCATGTAAAAATGTCATCATACAATATATTTATGTATGTTACTTCGGGTAAACGTAAAATCGTGTTTGTATTGCTCGGGATTTGAACACGCGCCCATAATATGATGGTCAGAACAGTGGTAGTAAGATATCTCTGTAGCGCAAGAGGGTACTTACTCCATGCTATGTTGCCATATTGTGCATGTAAAAATATCACCATACAATATATTTATGTATGTTACTTCGGGTAAACGTAAAATCGTGTTTGTATTGCTCGGGATTTGAACACGCGCCCATAATATGATGGTCAGAACAGTGGTAGTAAGATATCTCTGTAGCGCAAGAGGGTACTTACTCCATGCTATGTTGCCATATTGTGCATGTAAAAATATCATCATACAATATATTTATGTATGTTACTTCGGGTAAACGTAAAATCGTGTTTGTATTGCTCTGGATTTGAACACGCGCCCATAATATGATGGTCAGAACAGTGTTAGTAAGATATCTCTGTAGGGCAAGAGGGTACTTACTCCATGCTATGTTGCCATATTGTGCATGTAAAAATGTCATCATACAATATATTTATGTATGTTACTTCGGGTAAACGTAAAATCGTGTTTGTATTGCTCTGGATTTGAACACGCACCCATAATATGATGGTCAGAACAATAGTATTATATCTCTGTAGGGCAAGAGGGTACTTACTCCATGCTATGTTGCCATATTGTGCATGTAAAAATGTCATCATACAACATATTTTCATTTCTAATTTAGCCCGAGATTCGACTGTTTCTGGACAGTCTATAGATTGTACCATTCTCAAAAGTTAAGGTGGGGCATCAGTCGCCATATCGGATTAGTTTATTTGTTGCTTATTTTAAATTCTGAGAACAAAAGAGCAATATGTGCGAATATAGCGTTAATTCTATTCACCTTGTGCTTCAGTAGAAGCATAACATTGGAACTTTTAACGTATATTTAGGCCGTAATTATCCATACCACTTGTTTCATATTCTTAGTTTTCTGAACTGATTGCGGCCTAAATATACGTTAAAATTTCAACAGCTGTGCTTGTACTGTAACGCAAGGTAAATAGAATTAACGTTATAGTTGCACATTTTACACTTTTCTTCTCGGAATATAAAAAGAGCGATAAATAATATAATCCAATATGGCGACTGATGTCCACCTTATTGTCCGAAGAAACCATAAAAAAAATAATTATTCTAGACAAGGCTGTCTTCAAAAGTGCTTACATTACTGTGGAGAGCCAATATCTCTGCCGGTACAAGAGAACTAGACAGCGTAGCTGAGCGACACCGTGTTTCTTTTATCTCATTTCGGCAGATTTCCGAGCAAACAAGCTTCGAGAGCACGAGGCAGAGGGGCAGTGAATGTTCGACTCTCGCATCTGTGGACGAGTCGACTTGCTTCGCTAGAAGACGTGGAGTGAGTGGCATAGGAGGGAGGGGTGGGGGTGGAGAGAAGCCAACGGTGAGGAAGAGACTTCCTGATTCAGGGAAGGACTCTGTTTACATTTATATTTGGCGGGGCAGCTCTGCCGTGAAATTTCCGAACCATCGGGCACAGACTCGCAGTAGGAGGCCACTCGGCTGTAGCACGAAGCGTGATTTCCAGCCAGGGAAGACAGAAAAAGAAAACACAGAAGGTTCAGCTATAAAATGAAGTGCTTCTGCCGCCTTAGCGTGCACTCTTGTCAAATAACTTATTTCAACTCTCTTAAAGTGTTCTCACGAACTAATTGAAGCTACCCTCTGTTGAGATATTTGAAAGTTTGTTGCAGTGGAACTTTATAAAAATGTACATGTGTTTGCGGATGTACCTATGGGTGGCGATAAAAACAAAAACCTGCGGTGTGACCATTACGCAAGTATAAGTGCGTGAAAATGACACCTGAACTTCTGACAAAGTTATCGTACAAAATCAACCACAAAACGATAATCCCAGAGAAATTATATCAATTGCAAGTTATTGTCGTGTTGCTCCCGAATACTGTTTTGTGTGCTCATCAAACAACACAAACCTTTAACACCAACAAAACGTAAGCAATGATGTATGACTACAAATCCAATATTTTTATATTATATTATATATACACTCTTCTCTCTCTCTCTATCTATCTCTCTCTCTCTCTCTCTAGCTCTCTCTCTCTCTCTCTCTCTCTCACAGCCTTACAAAATCATTTAATTTCCTTCCAACTAAAAGACTTCTACCTGTTTTTGTGCTTTTTATTTGATTAAACAACTGGGTGTAAATTTTGTTTAAGTATCATGCAGCTTAAAATTACTAAAAGCATAGAGTTTGTTTTCTGTGCTACAGAATCCGTTAAACGTACAGGAAATTTTTTTCGATAGTGCCTAAAATGAACGCACAAATTAAGTCATTTGAGTAGCGTGTTTCAAACGGAAAATGTTTGTTTGAGAGTGAGTGTATGTAAAATAAAACTGAATTTTATTGATTGCAAAATACTGTACTTTTTGCATCTATAGTTTAAAGGGTGCTACGTCCTCAACAATAGGTTTTGTGACGCAGTCTGCTTTCTTGTCAGTTTGTCAGTTCAGTAACCAGTGGCGCAGCCAGGGAAGGGGGTGTTAGGGGTTAACCCCCCCCCCCCCCCAGAGCCTACCGGAGAAAAAAGTCAGAAAAATCTACAATGAACAGGCGGACTGTATAAGTTTATTTTAAATTAAAAGGTTTTAAAAATTTTGTCTTTTGGAATTTGAAAATATATCAATTATATTCGCTATCTATTTTATTTATACAATAAACAAAAATGATGTGTGTATATATATATATTAATTTTGCTAGACAGCAAACCCCCTCCCCCCAGCAACCCCACCCCTCCAAAAAAAAAAAAAACTAATCCTGGCTGCGCCACTGCGGTAACAATGTGATTGATGTTCAGTAACAACGAGCAATGCATTTATTTAGAGTTTTATCTCTCGCTTTCTTGTATATCTGTTTGTTTGGTACAATTTTTGCAATAGATTTTAAACTAAAGACCTATAATTTTTAACGTAGCTAAGAAAAGGATGACAATGCAAAACAAAAAAAATAAATTGAAACAATAATTATTAACGTAAAAAATTATGAGCAAAAGACTTGAGACCTTAAACATAGTCCAGAAAAGGATGACAACGCTGCATAAAAATTTCTGACAAATTAAAAATTGAAAGAAAATTAATAGGCCTATGCTGTATTTTAATTACTCATGATTGCCAAAATTTCACACGCAAATGATTAACACGCAGAAAATTGTATAAATCTAAAAAATAAATTTTACCTACCACGTTTTTTTAATATCTCCTATGAAAATAGTTGTAAGATTTAAAACGAAAAAAAAAAAAAAAACGTGGGGCGTATGCAACAGATAACAGTAGATTTAGGAATTTATAGAGTAGATGCTGTTAAGAAAACTCACACATCAGTTTATATAATTTGTAAAGAAATAAAATTATTTGTGACTTACGTGAACTATTCATGCATCAGATACGACCTACTGCATGCTCGCCACGTTTTTAGTTTTAATCTTTCAAGTATTTTAGTAGGATAATCTATTTTGTACTTTTCAGTCAGTTTAAAACCTGGTCCTGGTACATAAACAATTGTTTACTTAATATTTTTAAAAATTCTTTTGGGATTTTATGTATAGTTTGTTATTTATATGACATTCCATTCTCAACAGCACATTATTTGTCAGTGTTTGGTGATTTAACATTTGCAATATACAATTTGCAGACGGAAAACGTACTTTTAACTACTGACCCTAGTCTACAGAAAAAGATGCAATTGCCGATGTGTGGTTACAATGTGATCACTCAAATCAGTTTGACAAGACTGGTTACATACAAACCAACTGCCCATTTGTGAAGTTCGTAGATTTGCAACGCAGCCAGGAAATGCAGCAAAACCGTCAACTAAATTCAGTTAAAGAGTGTGAGGTAAATAATTAAACGCTAAGAACACCATTTTAAATTTACACGTATTTCAAAGACAATATGGAACAACTACGAAACAAAAAACCCAGATAATGATATTAACCAACTTTACGAGCAAACATTTACCCAGAAAGACGCATTTGTTAAGCGTAATATGTTGTGTCGCAATTAAGGGTAGATCTCGGCGTCAGCGTCGGTTACCCGAGAATAATTTTTTGCTTAGAAAGTTTGTGAAACCTGTTGTCTAAGGTCGCTGATTTTTAATATTTGTTCCAAATTGGCTTGGGGAAACCTACAATTTTAAATGAATGCTTTTCTCACTGAATTATGTACAATGCCCTCTTAAGGCGATTGAAAGAAACCGCTAGAAAATACGTTGGATTTTTTTTTTAATTCTGACGGATCTGTTAAATGGCGGTAGTGGTTGGGTATATTCATCCTGTGAAATATAGCGACAATCGATATGCCTCGTCATTTATCGAGAGTGCTTTCCATGCAGTGCCACATGGGATGGAAACAAGTGGAGCGGGATGGGGATCAGATTGCATTTTTTGGGGGGTGGCAGCCAAGGGGGTGAGGTGAGGAGAAACCGGAAAGAATGCAGCATATGGGCTGCTGAACCGATTCGAAACATATCTGCGTCGTATTTCCGTTGTCTCGTTCTCATTGCCGTCGACGAGTTCGTTTTGTTTACGACTTGCCAACTAATTGGCTCGTTGTGGCTCCTGCATGACAGACTCATTTATTCTCCCCTCCCCTTGTTTCTGTGGTCTCGAGTTTTATTTCTGGCCCCCAGCTAGGACGTGGAAGTTGAAATAACGACCAGATGTGATTGGTTAATTCTGTCAGACGGTAGCTGATGGCAGTTTCTCGTTTATGACTCCGCAAATAGCTCTCCCTCATTTTTTTTTTCAGAGACATTTAAAGATAAAATGGTGACCTGCGGTCTGGAAGATAAATCTTCAACTTCCGACGCCATTGAAGAGAAATGTTCTTCGTAAATTTACTTTTAAATCACAATTACAGTGCAGGTGGTTAATGAACAGCAGTATAAAGTTGAATACCAAAAATATTTTGCAGGCTTTTCCACAATGTAAGTGCATTTAAGTTCTTACATGATACTGAAACATCATTTTTGTGAGAGTAGCGTATGTTTCGCTATTTATCAAACATAATATTTACAACCAGAGTTTTTTAATGTTCGTCAAAATTTTATCTCTTGATTAACAGTATTATCAGTTAGGGAAAGCATTATAATAATTATTGTACCAGCGCAGTATTGTATGTAACAAACACAAGTAAACTCTCCATAAATTTACTGTAAAATAGATTTGATAATGTTTACTTAGTTGCGTAAAAATCATCAGTAATGAAGTACACCAACCTGTGTGATACTCCGTATACTTAAGTACGTTTCCATCATAATACTGAAAATGCGAACATAGGAAATTGTAAGGATCTGCGTATGTTTGCAACCAACTTCTGCTGGTGAAGGGGCGTTAAGTTGCACTTCGTGAATTAACTAGAGGTGGACAAGAAATGGTTGGATAATACTTACCTACAACAATTTGTTAAACAATAATAAATCGCTGTAACACTTTGTATTAAAATACTAGACATGAAGCACGTTAGGTTCGGAATTTCTGCAGCCAATTTTAGAAAGGTAAAATAATTTTTTTTTGAGAGTATTCACCGACAGTTGTAGATGACCGAGAAATTATCAAATTTGTAACAGTGTGTAATACATATTCTGTATTGTGTGACTGATTTGCAGAATGCGCTGGCAGAAAACATTCTCGCAATTTTCCACCCTCCCTACTGATCAGCTATTTGATGTTCGTGTGGGCCTAAGTGAGAAAAATTACTAATTTGTAGAAATTTGTTATTTTTTCTTTTAATTTTGGTAAACTTAGCCCTATCGGCCAACTTCGCCCCAACTGACGGTACGTGGTGATATGATTAATGCAACTTTTTTTTTGTATAATTTAATCAAGATTGGAAGAGGTCGTAAATTTCTCTTGCCGAGGGACAAATTCTCGCACGCGAGCACAGTGCAGCGCGGCTGTGGTTTCACACGAGGGCAGTGATGCCCTTCTCCCCCCCCCCCTACTGACAGTCCTCTTCCCCCTTCTCCTATACGCTATGCTACCGTGGCGTTACCAGATGAATGTGTTAGATGTGTTGCGGTCAGCGGCACCTCTGGCCTCGCTGGCCGCGATAGTTATGGACGGAGAAGAGTGGACGGGTAGGGGTAGGTGAATTCCCCGCGGGGCAGGCCTGCCAGCAGCCATGGTGAAGGATAGGGCTTGTATGGGGAGGGGGAAGCACCCCGACGCCTCGCGTCGTTACTCACGCGGACGGGATTCGCCCCTAATAGCCGCCGATGTTGGGCCGGCGCGGATAAATTTACCCCTGCGAACGCTCCTGCCCCTCCCCTTACCTTTTTTTCACGCACACCCCCTTCCTCCCATACTTCCCCTACCCGCGGTCGGCGGGGCTGAGTGGATTGCAACTCCGAAATCCATTTACGCAGGTATTTAATTTTCGTTTCCCGATGAATAAAGACTAAAGCAGGGAGTGCAACGTCGTGTAATAACTTCAGCAGGGCGTGTCGGGATGAATGTGCTGCACGGTGGCCAACCGTGGAAAAAAAAACTCCGTTGTCCAGCTGTAATCATCGGCAGTAAACCTGCTAGAATTTGTTTACTTCTAACCGTACATTTTTTTTAAAAGGAGTGCTTAATTTTTTACTTACATTCGTTTTCGTATTATTTCTCAACGTGTTAAAAATTAAAAATATAGCACTTTTATTGTTTTTAAATATATAATTTTTATTCGTTACCCATATGTCAGATAAAATTTTTAACAAAATGTTCGTTTTAATGCAAAATTCCACGCAACATACGTGAGTACCGTTAAAATATGTACCACAGTAGGCAGGAATTGAATTTTCATTTTAATTACATGATTGTTGGATCGGCTATAAAATTTTTATTTTATATCAGTGGACCCTTCAAGGTTATGGAAACAGTATTTGAGTGTGTGAGTTAATTTTGTCTGTGTTTGTGTGGAGGGGCAAATTCGTTAATATTTGTCACTCAAGTAGATTATTTAGTATTCGTATGTGACCACTGTTAAAACACTTTGGTAAAAGTAAGCGATCATAATTGAGATTTCCGAAACTGCGTGCATTTAAGTAATTAAAACAATTTATGTTGTTCAAATCGATGGAATAATTTATCTTGTACTCTTCAAGGCTTTAGGTGATTTTGATGATTATAAATTTTAAACGTGGGTTGTTGGGTACATGAACGTAAGCAAGGTGTCGTGAAATAAATGTAAAAAACACACATATAAAAAGCGTATTAGCAGAAACCCACGTATATTACGACTTGCAAAAAAGCGCACATCCTGGCACCACTGTTATTATCTTGTTTGCCGAAAAAGCAATTTATCACGAAGTTCATGGAAAAGTATTTGCAGTATTCACGCCCACTGGAAAATTAAAAGTGTGCTGCAAACATTTATATTTACTAAATCTGTAACATTAATTCCGAGCAGTACTTTGCATTCCAACAAAAAAAGTTTTTCCATTTTCCAGAAATGTATCTATTCATTTGAAAATCTTTCAAGTATTTTTAGGAGATTCCAGACTTTCTGTTTAAACATTAACTAATGCAGTCTTAGTTTGTGGATAGTAATTAAATTTTAATTATGTATATATATATATATATATATATATATATATATATATATATATATAAGCCCGACGTTCACCGAAAAAAAAAATTAATCTTATTGGCTACCACTTAAAATTTTGCCATTTTGAACCATACTAAATTTTTTTGTGGTGACCAAAAAACACATTTGGTTGCTCCCTATAAAGTTTTGCATTGCCTACAAAAAATTATGTAACTGTTACAAAAAATTGTGGTAAGGTGCACATTGACAAAACATTTTGTGGCTATCACGAAACCGTTTTTCTATGTTCCAACGGAAAATTTTGTAGAGTTTTCTACCGGTACAACCACTTAATATAACCACAAACCATTTACTTTGTCTTAAGGCCGCTGCCTACCTTGAAGCCACGGCGGGAGTAAGCATAGGTTTTTACAGATTAAATTATTTTCCACCTGGCTCAGTAACGATTGAAGTTACACGTACACTATCACTAACTTTTATGTTCGTCTCGGTGCCGCGTTCATTGCTATGGATCGCTTAGGCAGTTTTTTTTCAATACCCTGAACATTGTTAGCAAAAAATCTTTTTATGCCCACAAAAAAAAAAACACGCGAAAATGTCAATTCATAATTCCTTTTCTGCAATGTTATTTACGTAGCAATATTCTCATTTTCTCGGCGCAGAAAATGTTTTTTTTTTCCGAGAGCAATATCACATAAGGTGACCGAGTGCCATTGGAAATAATTTAACGAGTAAAACCCTATTCTTTCTCCGCCAGGGCTCCGAGGTAGGCAGCAACCTTAACGATAACTCGTTGGACTCACATTCTGGAGGACCCGGGTTCGATCCCCAGCTTCAGCCATCTTAATTTCTGTTTTCCATGGTTTCCCGAAATCACTCCAAGAGAATTCTGGGATGGTTCATTCAAAAAGGCCACACAAAACTCCTTACCCAGTTCCTGTTCTTGCGCAAAGTTGTGTGGTACCCTAGTCTATCTAATGGCGTCGCTGTCGACAAGGCATAAAACCTACTTAACTTACTTTGCCTTAAAATATACTGCAGACGAATTATAATAAATTCCGTACGTACGTCTATAAAGCGGTGTTATGTTCTTACATAAAACAAACTTTATAGAATTAAGTCGAGCAAACGCAAATGCAGGAACGCGTTATAGTCTCCTAGGTGTCTTGCAAATACCAGGAATTTTCACCGTTTGTACTCAACTGTCTAATACTTTGACACTGAAAAAAAAAAAATCAAGCTATTACAAGATTTATTTCACTGTACCGTTTGTTATTTTCATATTTTAAGTGTATACTCTTCTTAGTGAAAATTGTATTGATCATATGTCAGCGTGAAATCTAAATGAGCTAAGTGCCGAATTAGGATATATTGGTTTTCTAACTTAAAAATACTGATGTTTCAGTGACACTGTATTGCTATATGATTTATGGTCCAGTCATTTACCCCAATAAATTTTTATGAGCATGCTTACAGGCTCTTGCTGTGCTGTATTTTTTATGTTTATTCGGAAAGATATTTTTGGCTCTTATATTCTTCAGATATTCCACTCTACATTTTTTTGCTACAGTTCTTTACAATCACTGTTTACTCCAGAATGTTTGTAGTAAAATTGTGTGAATATCAGAAGAAATGACTTTAAAACAAGTTAAATATTATAATGAGCATCATCACAATTACTGATATCTTAACAGTGAAACTACTTCTTTGAAGGTAACTTCAATAGACTTGTGTATGTTACTACATTACGCAGCTCGCTGCTGTCAAGTTAAACATATAGACCCTACTGATAAATCAGTATTTGAAGTATCAACAGAAAACACGATTTTGTAAACCGATTATGATTTGATTAGCACAGATTAGTACAACGTGGTTACGATAGCATTACGAGTAACATGTTGCCCACGCCCCGTTGAGATCATCTCTCACTTTCATTCAGTCAGATACGGGCTTCCCTTCGCGTGGGCAACGGGAACTGAAGAGATTTTGGTCAGCCCTTAAAAAGTAGGTCTTTAGCACTGGCGAGGGGTGACATGATGTGAGTATGGATCATCGTCGAAATGAAGGAGCGGGGGTAACGGGAAATCCCCGAGAAAACCCACTGACTAGCGGCATCGTCCGGCACGATTCCCATATGCGAATAATCCTGGGAGTGACTCCGCAGGGAATCGATCACTCTAGCCACTGAGCAAATCACAGCCCCGTGGGCAATGTGGCAGACCTTTGTTCTAACTATGCGTAGTGTATGAAAATATTGTAACTCAGTGATTTTCAGACCTATACCGAACTACACTTTTGTTTGAATTTGGAGAGATAAATACTAACTTACGCTAACAATATACCAGGAGAATATACTAAAAGCAACACACCTAATTTTGTTGACCCAGCAAAAGTGTGGTTTACTTGGAAAAGTCCTACTTACGCTTGACAGTAAAATATTTGGTTAACGTAAATGTTATCGATTATTTTGTTGTTCCAATCTAATTTTGTTTAGCTCGACGAAACGTTTATCTCCATGTACAGCCACATGATGTATTAATTACCAGTATTCGTTTTTAACATGCGTATAAATTACCATTTAATTAATTTAAGATTTGCAGGAGTACCGATAATAAATCGATTTAGTTTCACTTATTCGTTATAATATTAAGTAAACCTAATCTATACTAATTACTAAAATTTGTACAAACGATTGGCATTGTGAATAAAATCATTGCAATCACATGAAAAGTTTTCCAGTAAAATATCAGGGAGATAAATTCAGTGAATCTTAAATTTGTCACCTATTATTTTTATGGGAAACAAAATATTGTAGTATTTTTACAGAATTTATTCCATGTTTTGATAATGTCACTGATCGAGTAATTTTAATATTTCGCGAAGCCTTATGTTGTGTATATCACGAAGTGTAGACCTTAATTTTATATTCACACTAAACTGAGATTTCACCTAACTCTGAAAGTGTAAGAAATTTAAAAAAAATTAATGTTCTATAAATTATACGTTTATGTCGCAAGAGAGTTTCCTGATGTCACTGATTTTCAGACAATTTCAGAATATCGACAGCAAAAATAATTGTAACTTGCCATCTTTTTAAATAAACGGTACAGTCTTCTTTTAAACCTCGTGTTTATAATAATCGATTTACTTAATTTTTTACGGTAAATAAAATTAATTATTTCAATAATGTTTGGGAAAATTTCTTTATATTTTGATTTAATTATCTGACTTTTTTAATTTGTAAACTGTGATAAGCAACGACGAGACTTCAGAGTATTTTCGTAATCTAATGACTGTCATCGTAACAAATAATAATTGTGAAACAAATTACTTTAAATTATTTGTTAAAAAGTCCGTCTGTGTTTGTCTTGATATTGATTCCAAGTATAATTTTTAAATGCCGCAATGTTAATTGAGTTTTCTGTGCAAACAACTTTTCTCGATTGCCGTTGGTCTCTAGAAGCGGTTTCAATCAGTTTAAATTTAAGAAGAAAGAGTAGATATATTTCGGAAATGTGTTACGATATGTTTATATCGTGAATATTTATGTTTTTGGCATAAAATTATAGGGTCATCACCAAATATTCTAGTAAATAGAGACATGCGAATTTCATGTTATTACTAGAGATGGTGAAATTTCCCAAATTCAATTACATGCATGATAGAATCAAATATCCTATGCAAACTCAAGCCCTGTCTATTCGTTCATTGTCTGTTGTTCCACTGGGTAGCAGCTAGTGGGCAAATGGTCGGGACGTGTGTATGCATAGGATATTTGATTCTATCATGCAGGTCTCTGAATTCGGGAAATTTCACCGTCTCTAGTTATACTTGGTGACAGACTAGAATTCACTTGTCTGTACACACCCGAACACACTTTGTGACGTGATTGGCTGCTGACCGTTTCTTTGTGTAGCCGATTTACGGGGTTTTGGTAGGGACCTCACAAATTCGCGTTTACTCTCAGGTACAAGCTACAAACCAAACCAACATAGCTTCCAGATACTATCTCGATTGGCACTTGACTTACTTGACCAGAGACCTGAACGATTCGCGAAGAATTCACTGACCTGTAAGCTAGCCTCCAAGAATATATGTGCCATCAAGCAGACAACATCTGCTCATTAGCTACTCGCTGTCACAGTAATAACACAGAATGTTTAGGAATACAGAAGTGAAACAGCTGATAGGACAGCGAACTCAGTCCCTCACGCCAGCAAAATGGCTTCCCTGGCCAGCAATATGGCGGAAAAACCTACTGCCAATCAGCGTGAGGCAGCTACTCTGATAATCGGCAGCCAGGCCAATAGGCAACCTGCAGTAACATGCAGGAGCCAAACAGAAACCCGGCACTGGTGTCAACAGTCTCGAGCAGCCAATAAGCAGCATATTTCGCCCGTATCAAACGAGCCATCACGTCATTTCACGTCTGTATTACTATTAGGTCTGTGGCAATACCTATAGACACTGGAAAATCGCGAAAATATTTAACATAGTCTCCAATAAACTGTAGTGTCTCAATCGTGACACGTACGAACAGTTTTCTGGCAAACCACATACGTTCTGTGTTACAACTGTTCAGTTCTAATTATGTCTGTTGAAGAGGGACACGGTACTTCATATAACCGATAGTTTATATAAGTGCATAACCTTCAGTGTTATACATAGTATGTTGGAACCTAGCAAACAATCAACTTTTCCCGCGATTTACCAGTGTCTCTAGTAATACCACATTATTTGGCCTCCATATACTTGCTTCTTTATTATTAGCTCAGCACTCTCTAGGAGTCAAATAGGCCAAGAGTCATGAAGTTACATAAACTTACAGCTGTTTGAAATCCAGCTCGTCTCCAAAAGAAAAAGCAAATTTTTCAGGTCCCTACACTCTAAAAAATTTGTAAAATTTACAAAGATTTTCTTTGTACTTTTACAAATCCTTGTAAAAATACTAAGACTTTCTTTGTGAAATCACTAGTTTATAAAATCACAAAGATAAACTTTGTGATACTACTAAGGAATTCTTTGTACCTATATACCGACAGTTCTTGCACTGTAACTTTTTTTAGTAAAATATGAAAAGCACTTTTTTTGTAGTTCTACAAACTTTTGTAAATGTTAAATGTTTTTTCTTGTAAAATTATTAGTTTTTAATGTTAAAAAGACTTTGTTGAAAAAAAACTTAGAAAAAATGTGTAGTCTACCAAAATCATAGGTTCGTCGGTTATTTATGCAAAGATCACAACCTCTGTAAAGCATTTTTCTAGAATAAAGCAAATGTTTATATTAATTGCTACCTTTAAAATAAATAATTATAACGGAACTGTACACTGAATGTATACAAATAAATAAAAATTAAGCAGTACAGAAGTGATAGTGATCTAGGGGTAAGATGCGTAGATCCTAAGCGAGGGGAGAGTGGTTCGAAACTTAGAACCTCCAATTTTTTCATTTTCAAAATAATTTCATGTAAACGTCCTTTATTCAAAAGTTATTTGATAAATAAGTGCAGTGTTATTTATGAAGTACAACGATAATCTAAATTTATTTTTTTCTGATTTAAAGTACAACTACAACTTCCTTGTAATTTTACAAACATATACTTTGTATTTTATTGCAAGGACCACCATTGTAGTTTTACAAGGAATTTCTTTGGCAATTGGGTTTCCAAAGATTTTCTTTGTAAATTCACGAGGCATTTTTGCAGTGTATATTTGACACATCCTGGGTACCACTGAGCCAACAATAAAGCAGCAATTAAATGCATATCCAACTAAGTGGTATCACACTCTAACTCTGAATTAGTGAATATTCACTGGTTCACGTTGATGGATGGAGCAGTTTCAACCATTTGAATAAGTGAAAATAGTCACTGTTTAATTAGTGAATATTCACTGATTTCCTTTAAGAGCGCAAACATCTCACAAGTGAATCAGTGAATATTCACCGTTTTTCCAGTTGTTTTCAAAGAAAAGTTTTCACTTATTGAATCAGTGAAAAATTTCTGGCAAATATGTAGATATCCACTAATTAACTTATGGAATATTGGCAATTTTTACCGGAATCTGTGAATGGTCACCGATTACACAGAGGTTTCTCGCTGATTTAATTTATTGAAACAGCTCCATCCATCGGCGTGAATAAGTGTATATTCACTAATTCAGATTTAGAGTGCACTGTGTCAGCGAGCAGCCAATGAGCAGCTTGTGTCTACTTCAGTGTGTGTGTGTATATATGTATATATATATATATATTCTTGGAAGCTAGCCAGTCTCTAGTTATCAGGGACTTGGCGCCTAGAGGCTAGGTAGAGGTAAGGCGCTCGTTATATTATGCCGTTACAGCCTCCGTACTTCCTTGCCTCGAATGCGCTAAATACAACCACCCGACCAACGATCACGTGTCTTCTACTTTTTTTTACCATGAAAACTGCTAACTCATTCAGCACAGCAAATATAATAAAATAAAAAACACACAAAAACACACTTGCATGGCTCAAATAATAATCAGCCTGCTAGGGTAATGTTTCGAAACGGCTCTGTTTAAAAATACCAACCTGATTCGTAATACATAGAGGCACGATTTTATAGCGAAACGATTTTTGCAACATTTTGTTTCGATGCGTCATGTGCACACCTGCAGCTCTGCTACATCGTCTGTGGTTGGATGATTTTACTCTCACTGGCCTTGGCAAATTATAGACGTACAGACTCACAATAAGCGTATTCAGATTGGTGCAGTCAAATGAGAAACTTGTCTGAACAAAGACACGCTGCCAATAACCTTGAAACAGAACTGCCGATGTGCACGTGAGTCACTGAAACAAAGTGGGGCAAAAATCTTTTCGCGACAAAATCGTGGCCCTAGTAATACAGCAAAGTAGAAGCTGCCGTTCGACATAAGATAGCATGGTAGCTAAACGAAAGTTAAAAAATTCGATTCAAACCTACATGATTTTGGAAGTCAATATAAAACAACAATATAAAAGAATAACTCTAGATAATTGCATTTGCCAACTACAAGGGAAGACATTTTGTCATAGTGACGCATTCGTTAAACGTAATCCCTTGCACCGCAATTAAGTAGACGAGATTTCGGCGTCAGATATTCTGCCCTAAAAACACGTCTCTCGGGAAAAAGGTCTTCTTGCACAGATATTTGGCTAAAACTCTTATTTAGTATTACTGATTTATTTTACTTTTGCACGTTGGCTTACAGAAATATGACATTTTAAATTAATGCATTTAGCATTGATTTTGCCTGCTATACCTTCTCATTGCTATACTGTCCATGAATAAAATTAATGTCACCACTTGAATTCCCATTAAAGAAAAAAAAACGAAGACACGGAGCTCAAACGTAGTGTTCTGTGCATTACGACGGTATTATTCCTGCGGCACGCATCTGGCACGTCCCTTGTGGCTTATTTTTTATCACCTGCAGTGTGTTCATAAGCACGTTTTTTCTACGAAAATATTCCACGTGTGCTATTTTTACCAACGTACGAAAAAAAAAACTTCAGACAATGTCGGAACCTCACTGTTAAGACGCCACGCTCATTAAAAAAAAAAAAAAAAAGCCCTCCAACATGGCTAAAAACGGCCTTTTCAGACTTCTGTACCTACTTCAAAATGTACTAACCGGATGTATGTGAAACTCAGATTGCGACCTGCACTAAACTTTTTTGCAGACTTTCCACCAATAAAATAATATGGTCACCGCTTAGTGTCCCATAGTAAAAACCCTTCGGCGGGAAGCTTGCACGCTATTTCAGCGCTTGGCTCGTTGAGGCGACGCGGCATTTGATGCGCGCTTGAAGGTCGACCTTACAGCTCTGTCGCTTTTGAGCCTCTCACGCGCGGGTAGGCGGCGCCGTTAAAATAGCGGAAGAATAAGATGCCCTAACTCTGGTAGAAAGCATGCTAAACTCGGAACGAAAACCTACGTTATATGATGAGTCAAGACTAAATACGGGAAATGTTAGCTTTGCAAGATGATACATTATGAAAAATGAATTCAAAAATGTGTTTTCGATTTCAATATAATTAAAAAAGTAAACCGTAAATCTTGGTAGATCATTATTTTACCACTATTAGAGTACCGTTGCATAATATCAAGATGTTTTATTTAATATTTAAAGAAACTTGAAATTAAAATCGATTATCAAGATAGCGTTACTCTCATGATATTTCACTTAAAAGAGTTGGTGGTCCTGGCACGTGAGACGTTCTGTAGCGTGGTACGTATAGTCATTTTTCATGTATAGTTACTAAATATGTTTCTAATGTATTTACCTACGAAAAGAAAACATACTTCAACTTAAGTCCCTATGATTTCAAAAATGCAGTCCGATAGTTAAAAACCTGATTATCAAGCTCCTCAAAACGGCTGAAAATGACTTTTTCGCATCGCTGTAGCCGAGAAAATATCAACCGTAATCGTAAAACAAAATCATAGAAACATGTATTCGACTTTACCACATACTTTCCACAAATAAAATTATAGGGTTATCGCTTGAAGTCCCGTTGAAAAACTGTTACTACGTAAACACTGCAGCTAGTTTAGTCCTCCGCGCCTATAGGCGATAAGGTACTTGACGCACGGGTTATATTCGACTTATCGCCTTCCCCGTTTCCGTACCTCAAACGTAAAAAAAAAAAAAAAAAAAAATCTACTAACTCTTAAGGTGACCGTCTGCAGAAGTCGCCGAGCAGTAAACAGATCTTCTGCCAAACGAGTTTACTCGTAAACCAGTCAACATACGTAAGCGCTGTATGCTTTGGAACAGCATTTACACATCGTTACACACGTGTATATATATTTCAGGTCCTCCGTTATTCGCTGCTTGTTTTCTCGCTGCCGAAACTAGCTGCCCTTTCTAGGTGTGAAAATCTTAGCGTATAAAGTCAAAAGGTATTGGCGTATACAATACTTCCTATATCTTTAATATTACGTCACGAAATGATAGGGTCTACCTGAATGTCTAATAGTGGCGAGTTGTCGGCGAGAAGACTGCACGGCGCGCCAGTTCAGTGACTTGCACCTAGAGCCTAAGGTGAGGCAAGATGCGCGTGCTGTGTCGTCCTTATCGCTTCCACACTTCTAGGCCTCGAAAGCACACAAACACGTCAACCAGGCGGCCACCTTAAGAGGACAACATACCAACGGTAAAAGCGTCAGTTTAAAATGTTAGGTTTCTCAAAAGCCAGTTTGAAAAAATGATAATATAAAAATACAGAACAGTTTTTAACGACTTTCTGAGCAATGGACTTTTTTTTTCGAGTAGCGTATTTCTGAAGAACAGTCACAGACGCCGACATTTTTTAAATTTATTTGAGGCGGAACGTATTACGCATAACAAATGCATCATTGTGGGTAAATGTTTGTTCAAGAAGTTAGCTAATATCATTACCTAGGATTGCTGCTTTGTTGTTGTTTTTTTTTTAATATCAATTTTCAAAAACGTATAGATTTAAAGTAAAGTTTTCAGCGAGTTTTTAAAAGTACTACGCACTCTCAACGGAAAAATATAAATTAAAGTAATGTTTCCGACTTTCTTTTTGGTAAGCTACCAACAGGCAAAATGAACACACTCCGTCGTGACAAACTGTGTGGATGTGAAGAGGTTGAGGAAGATGTCTGGCGTCAACGTGAACAACTTGTACTGACTAGCATGATTGCAAGCAGCGAGCAAGGAAGACGGCGAGGCAGCCTAGAGTGTGGCTTGTTTGCAGGCGAGTGCTACCGGAGAAGCGCAGAGCACATATTTACCTACGAGTGTTCGCCTCTCCAGGCCGAGGTTACGTGTAAGTGTGCCATCCGGAGCTGCGAGTAGAACGACCCGGCTTGGCCGCACTAGAGTTAATTCTACTACAGGTTAGATACAGCAATGTTATAAGTTGCCATCGGCAATGTGTGTAAACTGACCAATCTTGGAGCTTTCCTGAATTGTACATTACACTAAGTTGATAATTAAAAACATGAAATCGGCTTATTTGCATTTTAAAATTAAGTTGAATGACTTCGATCATTCCCAAGCTTATTAAAACTTAATTTTACTGCAGTTTCGTGTATTTCTGGTCCCTTAGCGACAGCAGCGAAATAGCGTTAGAAATTTTCCCTGGGCCAAACTCTCCTATGGTAAAACACATTTTCTTTCCAGCCTACAGTATAATTAACCTTAGTCGCACAGTTTACATGCTGGTCGCTAACAACAGCCAGGATATGAAGAAGAGGTTAGAGGGTTTTACGGCCCGTTAACATCGAGGTCTTAAGGGTGCGGTTGACGTCAGTTTTCAACGTCTATTTTTATTTTTATATTTGTACCAGATATTTTTTTTTCATATTTTAGACGTAAATTGTGATTGAATGTACCTCTTGGGAAATTTGTTTATCTCTCATAGTTTTTGCGTAATGAGTCGTAAACATCAAAATTAGCACTCTACGGTTTTATGTACGCCACTAAAACCAACTGACATACAAAACCGAAAACAATTCACAGTGTATAACAGTGTTGTAGACTGTGATTTGACACATATACATTTTAAAAAAATTATTTTCTATTTTAATAAAATTGTTGAATTTTTTAAATTTTCATTTCAATACTAAGCATTTTTTATTAAATGCAAAAATATTTTAATTTTTTGTTTTTATATATGTCAAATCATAGCCTGCAACGTTTTTATACACTGTAATTATTTTTTTTTCAGTTTGGTATGTCAGTTGATTTTAGTGGCGTACATAAAACTGTAAAGTGCAAATTTTGATGTTTACGACTCATTACGCAAAAACTATGAGAGATACACAAATTTCCTAAGAGGTACATTCAATCACAATTTACGTCTCAAATATGAAAAAAAATATCTGGTGCAAATATAAAAATAAAAATATACGTTGAAAACTGAGATGAACCGCACCCGTAAGTTTTTTTTTAATCCTGAAAGGGAGCATATATCACAAATCCGTTACATATAAATGTTGGAAGTTGTTTGTACTATCCCCAGTAGCAATATACCTTGGGCCAACGGTTGGAAATTGGTTGGCAAATGCTAACCTTTTGCCAACCGTTGGTTTTTGGTTGTGCAAGGTTGGATATACTTTATGTAGGAAAACTCACTTAAAAATAACGTTGGGCCAACGTACATTTCCAACCAAATAGATAGCAACCAAGTACATTTGATTCTAATAATGCTAAAACATGCATTAGCATACATGCCTCATCACAATTATTTAAAAATAACTGTTAAAATACAATTTATTGCTGTTTTTTTATTCGTTGGGAAAGTGTTGGGAAAATGTTGGATACCCAACGGTTGGTAATTGGCAAAAATTAATAAGTTGGCCAACGTTTATTTCCAACCAAATAGCAACCAAGTACATTTGATTCTAATAATGCTAAAATATGCATTAGCATACATGCCTCAACACCATTATTTAAAAATAACTGTTAAAATGCAAATTATTGCAATTTTTTATTCGTTGGGAAAGTGTTGGGAAAATGTTGGATGCCCAACGGTTGGTAATTGGCAAAATTGAATAAGTTGGGCCAACGTTTATTTCCAACCAAGATCCAACCAAGTACATTTTATTATAATAATGCTAAAACATGCACAGCATACATATCACAACACAATTTTTTAAAAATAACTATTAATATAAAATTTATTGCAATTTTTTATTCGTTGGTAAAGTGTTGGGAAAATGTTGGATACCAAACGGTTGGTATTTGGCAAATGTGAACGTTGGGCCAATCTTTACTTCCAACCAAAAACCTACCAACAACATTTTATTCATATGATGCTAAAAACATGTAACATCATATCTTGACACAATTATTTAAAAATAACTATTAAAATACAATTTATTGCAATTTTTCATTCGTTCGTAAAGTGTTGGTAAAATGTTGTATTCCCAACGGTTGGTAATTGGCAAATATGAATACGTTGGGCAAACGTTTAATTCCAACCAAAATCCAACCAAGTACTTTTTATTAATATGATGCTAAAACATGTAACAACATACATATCTCATCACAATTATTTTTAAATAACGGTTAAAATACAATTTATTGCAATTTTTATTTAGTTGGTAATATGTTGGTGAAATGTTAGGCACACAATGGTTGGTAATTGGCAAATATGAATACGTTGGGCCAACGTTGATTTCCAACCAAGATCCAACCAAGTAAATTTTATTATAATAATGCTAAAACATGCAACAGCATACGTATCTTAAAAGAATTATTTATAAATAACTAAATTCACAATTTATGTCAATTTAGCAGTCGTTGGTAATGCGTAGGAAAAATGTTGGATACTGAACTGTTGGTGTTTATATATATATATGTGTGTATGTATGTATGTATATATATATATATATATATATATATATATATATATATATATATATACACATACATATACACACACACACTTATGTTACAGTAATCGTTAATTAAATTAAAATTTTTGGCATTTTTATTTTGCTAGTTGAGTATTGGGAAGAAACAAAATTATTTCTATTATTTATAAATGAAGTAGAATTGTAAGAACGTTTTATTTATATGTGGTCTTTTCAATTGACAAGATTTACTTGTTTACATTAATATAAGTTATAATATTCTCTGTATGTATCCGTTGAACAGTTTAAAGTTTTTTTTTTTTTAATTTTGGTATTGAAAACAAAAGAAATACTTTTCCTGCTGGTGGACTTGTTGCGGATTTGCGCGGGCGACGGGCGCGTTGTTCCGTTACTGTTTGTACTTTGTTCACTCTTCCGTTTCTTTATTTGGTCGTTTATTCATCGAAATTGGAAAATATTTATTTGATTTTTGAAATTTCATCAGATTGGTGAGTATTATATTTTCTTAATTAGGTCTACTTCTTAAAATATGTGATGATGTAACACGTGACAGTGATGTGCACTTTCCAATATTGTTTCACGTACGTTTACGTTTTGGTGGGATTTGCAATTTGCGGCAATGCGCTTGACCTTGTATACATGCCTAATTTCCTGCTGGCAAAGTTTATATTAGCGAATGCAGACACCATTTGGTTGTTTTACATAACCTATATTGTGCACATGTACTTACATATATATACCTTCAACCAACATATTACCAACGTTGGCAAATGGTAGGAAATATGTATGTAATTTACCATTGACCAACATAATGCCAACGTTGGCAAATAGTTGGTAGTTTGTATGTACCATACCTTCAACCAAAGTATAACCAACGTTGGCAAATGATTGGAAATATGTAAGTAGATGCCATTGACCAACATACTGCCAACGTTGGCAAATGGTTGGTAATATGTAAGTTATAGACCATTGACCAACATATTGCCAACGTTGGCAAATGGTTGGTAATTTGTAAATATACCATTGACCAATATATTGCCAACGTTGGCAAATGGTTGGAAATTTGTAAGTAATTTACCTTCAACCAACGTATCATCAACATATTACCAACATAATCAAGTGGTTGTTAGTGTGTATGTATTTGCAGGAAATTGTCAATTATAAAATGTTGGTATTTGGTTGAAAATATGTTGCATTTTGGTTGGCACCCAACTGAAAATAAACGTTGGGCCAACGTAGGCCCGAGTGTCTTTCCGATGTTGCGCCAACGTTATTTTTCCAACCTTGGCCCAACGCTTGGAGCAAACGTTAAGCCAACGTTGGCCCAACCAAAAATTGGTACTGGGGATGTAGCCTAATATTTTAGTACATAATTTTGGCTAGTTATTGACTTAAAGAAAATTTAATTAAGTAGATAACTAACCAAAATTATAGAAACTCATTTTTTATAAACACTGAGCTACATAGTATAAACAATTTCCAACAATTCTATTAACGGTTTTGCGATATCTGCCTCTTACATGTAAGATTTAAAAATGTAAACTCGAAAAAACAGCATAAATAGTACGACGTGCGTTGTGTTAAATCTCTTATTTGTTTACTATTTCTGCGGAATGCTTGATCGGTAGGGCCACGTTTTTGTCGCGAAAAGATTTTTGCCCCACTTTGTTTTAGTGACTCACGTGCACATCGGCAGTTCTGTTTTAAGGTTATTGGCAGCGTGTCTTTGTTCACACACGTTTCTCATTTGACTGCACCAATCAGAATAAGATTATTGTGACTCCGTACGTCTATAATTTGCCAAGGCAAGTGAGAGTAAAATCATCCAATCACAGACGATGTAGCAGAGCTGCAGGTGTGCACATGACGCATCGAAACAGAATGTTGCAAAAATCTTTTCGCCATAAAATCGTGGCTCTATTGATCGGCTATTGTTTGCTGGGTGTAAGTTCAGGATACTCTGATACTGGAATGAAAAGTTTGCAAGTTCTTTTCCCGGGTAGCACGTTGTTATTGTCCTCTCGGAGCTGACCGATACTATCGCAGAATTGTCGGTACGGCTCTTAAGGATCACAGTCGCGTGCACGGAGACCCCCGACAAGTAGTTAGAATATAAAATGCATCGTCTTACTATCTCTCTACAATCTCTCCCCGGCTCGACAACGTCTTGCTTCTCCCTCGATTTGCGCCAACCCCCCCCCCCCCCCCCCCCCCCCCCCCCCCCCCCCCCCCCCCCCCCCCCCCCCCTCCCGTCACTTGGCCCGCAAGCTCCGGTTCCTTTTGGGCCAATCAGGAGTCAGCTTTCCACCGATGGCCCCGCCTCTCGAGGACAACAATTCCGGCCAGAACTGTATGTATTAAATAATGCATAATATCTCTTTGTTATTTACATTAAATTACATAAAATTGTTCCTTTACTAGTTAACATTTATGATTTCATAATTACTAAATATCTACAATACAGTGACAACTTACAAATCTATTGGCTGGAGTCCCTCTCCTCTTGTTTAGCTAGGGAGGTGGTTCGAGCGAGTGTAGGGCGAGGCCCCAAGACACTCTCTGCACCTGCTCCTCTCTCCCTCGTCTTCACAAAGTCAAAATATGTACAGTTCCTATTTTCTATATAAAACTTGGTGCAGTAATGGTACCTTAGTAAGAACTATTTCAATGTGATCCTGATTCAATGACGAGAAGAACGAATGGTCGCAAGGCATAATTATTATTACATATTGATTTATGCTGGATGACACTGATAACTTTAAATATAGTAAATCGTGGGGGCTAACATATGGGCCTGTCACAATAGGAACCTGTGGCCTTACGATTTTATGAGTGTGCAGTGAGATGGAGGGATAACACAACGGCAATGACCAAGCCGGGATTCGATCCCAGGACCTCTCGCACCGTAGACCGGCGCTTAACCGACTGCGCTACAGAGGCCGGCAATAAAACGTGAAAATTAACAACTTTCATTAAAGGAATGGTGCATTGTCATATTTAAGGACGTTGGCCCGTAAAAATTAATTATTTTATATTTCTGCCAAACAATGTCAAACTTTTATACACCAGATAACGTGTAATTTCCCCAAATTAAAAAAAAATTAGACCTCGTAGCTTTTTGAATACTCACTCATCAAAGTTATAAAGTTATCGTTAAGGTTAGCCAAAATTAAAAAAAAAATCTGATAGAGGATAGTTCGTATTGATATTAAATTCTATGGTATATTTCAAGACACCTTTGAGGTTCCGAAAGGAATAGATTTTTTTGGTTTTTTTTTTTTAACCTGACCGTTTAAGAGTCATTGCGCAAAAACTATCAGAGATAAAAAAATGTTCGTTAGTGCAAAATTTTGTCACAATTTACGTATAAAATAAGGAAAAAAAAATATCTGGCACAAATATAAAAATGAAAATATGACGTTGAAAATTAATGTAGACCATCCTTTTAAGGAAAGAAATAGTTACACTTGGCCTGCTTGTCTATGAGATAAAAGCAAAGATGCAGGAAGCGTATGCGTGGTAAATAGGAAATTTTGTCCGAGATTTACCTATTTACCTAAGTAATCCGGGATATTGTCCCTCTCGCAGGTGATTCTAGATTCAGGAAGAGTCGTCCCAGCCCCGCCGTGTTTCGCGAATCGCTGCTCCGTCCTCCAATTTTCCGCACGAAAATCCCCGCTGTTTTCCCAGCGCCTACAGGCGCGCGGTACACATGCTAACTGTTTCCTCGTCAAAAAAAAAAAAAAAAAAAAAGGTAGAAGCGAAAGGAAAAGGGAAACTCGGAAGACGAGCAAAGAAAAAAAAAATTAAATAAACTCACTGAGTCAATATTTTGTCTCGAGGATGCACGCTCTTATTTATTTAAATTTTGTTTCCCGTGCACACTCCTTATTTTCCCTGGACCTTTTTTTTCTCTCTCTTTTACTACGCGCCCGTTTTTACGAGAGCAGGAGCAAATGAATCGAGAAAAAATATATATCGCTCGGGGATGCGTATCCAGTATCGATGCGAACTTACGTACGAGCAGCTTCCAGTTTTTACAAGATGTAAAATTGGTTCAACGTACGATTATTCAGATGCAACAATAAAATGTAATCAAATTCCTTGATGACTTAAGAATATGTAAGTGAATAACCAAATGTGGGTATTTGCGTTTTATGATCTCGTAAATTTTGAGTGCTGTGTACTTTGTAATATTTGCAAACAGATAACGATAATTTTATAACTTGTTGCAAAAAAATTCAACAGGTGGTATTAATTTTGTGTATACGTGTAATAAAAAAAAATAATAAACATAGCTATACGTATACGTCTACTATATTTCTACATTACTAACTGCGTCAGTAGATCATGCACGGAAAATAGTAACTGTTTTTAATGTCCTAGTTAAATTCAACGTATGAGTAATCAGCGTAGGACATTTTTATAATTCTTATTCCTGTAGCAAATGTCAGTACGAAATTACGTTTATATTTTGATTAAATTTACTAAAATTTCTGTTTGCTAAAATGTTTTCGCTTTAAATAATGCAAAATTATGTAAAATGTTTCATCAATAACGGGTATGAGAAATTTCATTAGGCACATGACGGTATTTTTTTTTCTGATTAAATTGTATGTTAATATGACTGGCAGTTTTATAAAATTGGGCAATTTTTTTTAGACGCCTTGAACAGTATTTGGTGAAAATCTAAATCAATGTAGACCTATGGTTTGCAGTGAAGAAACTTTTACCAGGCGAGGGTTAAATTAACTTATATATATATATATATATATATATATATATATATATATATATATATATATATATATATATACCAGCTGTGCCCGCGACTTCGTCCGCGTGGAGTAGTGTCTTTGGGTAATTATTTTACAATGTTTTCTCTAAATGTACTCCTGCAACTTAAAGTGTCTGTCCCTGATATATATATATATATATATATATATATATATATATATATATATATATATATATATATATATATATATATATGTCCACTTACGCTAACGCTAACTTTCAGTTTAAACTATATTTTACTTTTGACCATAAACTATTATTATTATTTTACACCCTAGCGTGTGAAATTTTTACAAACTTCGAATGTCATATTTATTTATAACGAATTAACAATGACGATAGTTCCATACAACTTTTCGTCCCCCCTTACAACCCTTTTTTCGCATTAAAAAGTAGCCTATGTCCTTCCTCTGGCTCTAGACTATCTGTATACCAAATTTCATGACAGAGTTACTTTCTCATTTATAATATTTGTTAGGTATATATAGCAGTTTTTTTATACTACTCGCTTGTCTTTAGACCTACACAGTGGTTCTGGTACCCTGCATTGAAACTTTTTTTACACTTATGCCTAAAATACCGGAAATGTTATCGATAAAACTCTCTTTCATGAATTTTTTTGAATACGTGATTTTCGTTCGTTGTACCAAGATTTGTATACGCCAGCAGCACATCTTGGTATCCTTGAGCCCATTACGTCAGTGTTGCTTATTACAACTGCCAGAAAGATACAAGAAAAAAAGAGTTGCTAACCATCTACAGTTGCCAAGCAGAATCAAGCACATAGGTTTAATAACAGAGCTATGCGGAGCATTTCTGTATACTATTTAATTTATTTATCTTGTTTATTAACCAAAAGGGTCAGCTCTAGAGCAGGTTACAACTTGATGTGTTTAGATAAATACTCAACCTAATACCATACTTAAACACAATTAATATTCACACGAATACCAAACTCAGATTCCTAATCTTATTGTAATACATTTCTGCACTTAGCAAGGCATAGTAAAAAAATAAAAAGAAATTACACTAAGGAAACAGTGACAGTGTTGATTCGAGGCAATCATGATATATAAATCTGACAATTATAATACTCTCATGGTAGGTGCTATTACTATTATTATAATTATTATTATTTCACACAGATATTCTAGGTCTGGTTAAACGCCAGTAAAATATTTCACTGTCACGTCTATGATTAGCCAACGTACGGTTGAAAGTCAATGGATTATCGAGTGTTGCCAGTGCGTGTATATCACTGATGAATATAGCCAATTGATGCACCTCTGCTTATGAATTATCGTTAGGTACATCCAACAAATCTATATTGTGAACATTAAAATTTTTTTGGATATACACCATTGCGGGAGAATTGCAGGAAAACCCAAAGTAAAAGAAAACAAAGGAAGAAAAACCAGTAAGCTGTAATCAACAGACATAAACATCAGTTCTTGTCCTTTTGTCGTCTTCTGGGATATAACTAAATTCCTTTCAGGAATTATCTGTGTCTCTTACTGGCTTTTCTTCCTTTGTTTTATTTTTTTTTTTTTTGTTTTATTGTGGGCTTTTTGCAATTCAGCAACATTCGCCCGCAATGGCGCATACCCAAATACACTTCAATGTTCATAATATGAACCCGTTGCAAGAATCGTTCAAATATCAAATCTGTATTGGAACAAAAATAAAAAGTATTTAACCAAACTATATCCTAATTTGTAGTGTACGTCATACATATATACTTCTAGTATGCGTTATTTCGTTCCGGCAGGACACTCTGAAGGACACTCGTGTGTCATGTGGTTGGGCCCAGAGTTTAGATTCCCGGCTCCCGCCATCCTGATTTAGGTTTCATATATGTTCTGAAATCATGCTAGGAGAACGTAGGGACAGTTCCTTAATACATGCTCTGGCCAACTCTATTCCTTACTCCTCTTTGTGCCTTTACCAAGGCCGTAGGGCTGATTGAGGACTCAGTTTATAAATATTTTTTTTTCTATAATACAGTTATATTTGTAACATTTTATTTCTGTCAACCTTACGCTTAAGGAATATGTGACTGTAATGAAAGTAAAGTACATATTTTGTGATTGTTTATCCACATTCATTACCGTGTTAATCTGACTGTTTGAGTGTGTGGATCTGTGTGTGCGCGCGTGAGTTGTGTTTGTGTAAGAATATGTTTACGTGTGTTTGGCTTATTATTGATTATAATTTAATTTTTGTGTACATGTATATATACATATATATTTCAATAAATTTTATGTTAGCTGTAGTTTGCTTGATCATAGTGCTGTAAAATTATCGTTATTGTTGTTTTTTTTGTTTGTTTTTTAGATGCGTACTGTTATTTATGATTTCTTATTTCTATCTAGCTCTCTCTTACAATTTTAGAAATACTATAGGAATCCGTGTGTATTAACATAACAAATGTCATCATAATGTTTCATGTATGGAATTTAAAGTGTGATCTATTCGTTCGGTTGGTGGTTAAAGTTAGAGAAGGTGACGATGCCTTAAATTCACCACAATTAAAGTAAAGACGAGTTATTATTATTAATATTATTATTAGTGTTATCATTATTACTATCATGAAAATACCCGGAAATAAAATTAAATACAAAACAATAATTGCCCAATTTTCCAATGCGATTGCAGGATTGTTCCGATATTCTACGGATCATATATTTCAGACACTGACCAAGAAATTTAAAAAAACATCGTGTCGCGGGAAAACCTTCAGCTGCTGACCATCGTTGCCAGATAGATAAACGAGAATTCTGGTAGATTGTGTGATATTTTTTGTACCGAAATTTTAATATTCGCAGCATACGAGCAGAGAATATGCGGTTTTAGTGTTCACGTACAAGAATTTTATTTGGTGTTTTGGTGGATATATGACTGAAAGGCTCTGTCAAGCAGCGATGATTGAATAATGAATCGATATAATTTTATTTATTCTCAATTAATCTTTTAAAACACTAAAATGATACTACACAAATCAAAATTGGTTCCCAGTAAGCAATGTTACGATAAAAAAAAGGCTTCTTCAAAAAAATATTTGTTCATACTTTTTTGTGAAACATGAATGTTAAAAGTCACAACTTTTAGATATTAAGAATAAAATATAAAATTACTGATATTATTAAATGGTGTTATGGTTATAAAAATGTCACATAAAAATTTTCTGTTTCAAAGAGTTGTCTTTAAATGTGTTCAAATTAGGGTTAGTTTATTTTGATATTTATTCACCGTTTGATGTTCAATGAAATGCGGTTTTTTAAATTAATTATTCCACGTGTGCCCTTTGTGCCAATGTACGAAAATAAAACACACGTAGAATAAGAACGGAATGTCATTGTTAAGAAACCATGATCATTAAAAACACTGTTTCTTAACCCTCCCAACACAGCTAGAAACGGCCTTTCCTGACTGCCGTCTTTAAAAATGTACTAACCGGATGTATACGAAACTCAGATAAAATCGTTCAGAGAACTTTGCTTCAGACTTTCTAGCAACAAAATTATATGGTCACCACTTTAATTCCCGTAGTGAACAATGTGGTACTGCGGTACTGCGAGAATCTTGCACGTTAGTTCAGCGCTTGGCTCGTTGTAGCATTGCAGCATATGGCTAGAGGTGCGTGAATTTCGCATATTCATCTGTCAGCAGTCTATATACACGCTCTGGCTAAAATCCAGTATCCATTGGCTTCCAACTGTGCAAGCGGGTATCACTAGATAACATTTGGGATTTGTTTGTTGAAATTGTTCCATTACGTACACGCAATGTTCATTAGTGTAGATGCAGTTACTTGTTTTGTTTCAAGTTCGCTAATTTAAGCTACCTATTTTGTTTACTTAGATCCACCCCCCCCCCCCCCCAGGATGCATTTAAGAGTAAAAAAATATTCGATTTTTTTTTTTTTGCATTTTTCAAAATCGTTTACTTGTATATTAGTTTTATTATTTATGTTTGTATGCGTGAGTGCGTGTATTTGCTCGAAATATCTTTCGACTGTTGTCTTCGTTGTGTTGTTTCCAGAGTTGTTAGTAACTGTGTATACTTTCTTCTTTTTTGATCGTTTGTAAATGAACATACATAATTCCCCTGCAGGATTACCTGAGCGTTTATGTGCTTGTTTGCTTATCTGTTGGTGAAAGCTTCTGTTGGCTCGTTTGTGTTTTTATTTGTGCGATTCAATTACTCATCCCCAGTTGCAGGGATGGTTAGAATTACAGCACTAAAACCACGCTAGCTGGACCCCAACCCTTCTCCCTCCCCCCTTTCGTCGTAATCCAATATCACATTTAATCCATTCTCTTGCTCGGGTGTAAATGTTTGCTAGTGGTGCCTAAGTTGTACTTTCAATTTTTTTTTTAGAATTGAATATGTGCTAGATTGTTTGACATATTTTGTTGGCTAACCGCTATATGATGCGATTTTTGTTTTAAACGCTACTCATAATGGCATTGTGTATTTTCTTTTTAATTTCGTCTGCAAACGAATACCATTCAAGAATATTTCCATGCTCAAAATACTTCTTCTATTTAATTTTAACCCGCCCAGTCATCTTGTCAATGATCGTAGGCGTGTCGCGCGTAAAGAAAAGTTTTTTTTCTTTCGGACGTGTAACAGCGAGTAATTAGGCAAAAGAAATTTTGGCCAGCAATGTGTACTCAGCGAGTAGTTCGCTATTTAGTCAGCGTTTCTTTGCGATCAGTTCTGATTTATGGAAATTCCGCCACGTTGGTTAACGATCGGTAAGGGCCTGTAAAATTCGCGTTATTTTCTGACAGTAAAGTAGACTGCAAACTTTTGTACGCGACAAGTTAGTGGAAGGTAGCTTTCTCTTTACGTTCGAGGCTCAGAAACGGGAGAAGGCGATAAGTAGAATATAACACGTCAGTCAAACACCTCATCGCCTCTAGGAGCGAAAGACTAGACTAGCGTGCAGTGTTTTTGTAGAATGCGTTTTTCAATGGGACCCTGTTGTTTTATTTGGGGAAAGTTTATGGCAAAGTCCAATGCAGGTTTCTATAGCTTAGTTTTACTATTACGATCGATATTTTCTCAGCTACAGCAACGTGAAAAAGCCATTTTGAACACTTCTGGGGAGATTGGGAACAATGTTTTCAAAAAGCGGACGACATTTTTTTTTTAAATCATAGGGACACAGTTTGTAGTTTGTCTTCTTTTCGTAGATGAACGGATTGGTAACATTTTTGATAGTTACACAAGAGAAAATAATTTCCGTACCAGGCTACAGCAGGTCTCAACTAACTCTAAAGGGTGGAAGCTGCCGAAAACCTACGCTAACATTAAAGAAATGCACGCGAAAGTAAATTAAAAAGGAAGGTCAGAATTGGCTGCTGTCATCAAATATATGGGATGTTGAAAAATTCCATCTCAAACTTTTGGAGGAACGCTCCTCACATCCAGAGGAACGAAAAATATTTGAACGTAAGCTCAAAATGCACAATTCTGCGCTATAGTTCACACAAGTAAGGCCTACATGGTTAGCGCCGTGCATTTTTCGCGAAAAAAATATTGTTCCTGTTTTGTTTCATTGCCTTACGTGCACATCTGCGGCTGTGGGTCACGGCTAGAGACACTGGAAAATCGCGGGAATAGTTGACTGTTTGCTAGGCTCCAACGTGGTGTATATAACACTGAATGTTTCGTATCAACATTGGTTCGTTTATTTGTAGCATATTTTCTCTCTACAACAGGCCCAGTTAGAACTGTACAGCTTGGACACACAGCGTGTGTGATTTGTAGGGACCCCTGTTTTTCGCGAAAAGAATTGTGCCACACTTTATTTCAGTGCCTTACGTACACATATGCAATTCTGCTTCATGATTATTGGCAGTGTGTTTTCATGAAGTGACGTATCTCATTTGACAGAGTCAATTGCAATAACATTCCTACAACATCGCACGTCTGTGATTTGCCGGTAGAATCCGTGGCTCGTGACATTTAAAATATCCAATCACTGACCACGAAGCAGAACTGCAGATGTGCACGTAAGGCACGGAAACAAAGTGAGGCAAAATTCTTTTCGCGAAAAATAGGGGTCCCTAGTGATTTGTCTCAAAACTGATCACACGTGTCACGGTTAATTTATAATACAGTTTATTGGAGACTATTTTAAACATTTTCGCGATTTTCCAGTGTCTCTAGTCATGGCTCAGCGTGTCTTTGTTGAAGTCACGTCTCTCATTGGACTGCGCCAACCAGAATAGGTTTACTGCAACACCACTCGTCTGTGATTTGCTGATAACGTCAAGACACGTGCAAGATAAATCATCCAATCACTGGCCACGGAGCAGAACTACACATGTGCGTGCACGCGAGACACTGAAACAATCTGGGGAAAATATTATTTTCGCGAAAAGTTCGCGACCCTTAGCCATGATTACAGATGATGGTAGGCCTATATCGCGAAAATATTTTGTGTCGACATGACCTTGAAAACGCTGTAGTTAATTCCAACACACACGTGATTCCCGGCGGGGTCGGTCCACGGATTTTCGCACGTGGGAATCGTGCCGGGTGATGCCGCTGGTCGGCGGGTTTTCTCGGGGATCTCCCGTTTCCCCTGCCCATTCATTCCGGCGCTGCTCCATACTCACCTCATGTCACCCTTCACCAGCGCTAAAGACCTCGATGTTGAGCGCTGACCAAAATCACTCACTCACTCCAACACACATGATGTGCAGACCAATAACATACAAAAATATTACAATAGCCGGATTCTTATTGGCTCAGTCAAATAGGGCAAGAGCTTCATGTACAAACGAAAACCAGTAATCTTCTGGTAAGTTGAACGTATGTCGAAATCCAGCAAACAGTCAAATTTTCCGCAGTAAATCATCGTCTCTAGTAATAGAGACCGGAAAAATTCACGTGTTCACTGAAGTGTAGACTGGCTTCCAAGAATATATATTTGCTGAAGCAAATAATAACTGCTCATTGGCTGCTGGATGTAGGTCTGCATTTAGTTGCTTCTCTGTTACTGACTCGGCGTCCTGTCGGAGGTGTCAAGCAAGTCAAGAGCCAGTTGCGAAAGTTACGCGATCTTACTCTTGCTTGAAGTCTAGCTTACGCCAAAACGAAAACGCGAATTTTGCACGTCTCTAGCAATGCTGTATAGTGCGTAGCGTGCGGGTTGGACCAAGCTGTGTGGAATACCATTGAAGTTATCATCGGTAGGGACTGGAAAATTTCGCGAATTCAATGAAATGTAGGCTATAATCCATTGTACTATACATAGGCCCACGATTTTGTCGCGAAAAGACTTTGCCCCACTTTGTTTCAGTGTCTGTCGTGCACATCGGCAGCTTTGCTTCATGGTTATTGGCAGCGTGTTTTTGTTCAGACACGTACCTCATTTGACTGCACCAATCAGAATAAGATTATTGTGACTCCTTACGTCTGTAATTTGCCAAGGCAAGTGAGAGTAAAATTATCCAATTACGGGCGATGTAGCAGACCTGTAGACGTGCACATGACGCATCGAAACCAAATGTTGCAAAAATCTTTTCACCATAAAATCCGGGCTCTAACTATACATACTCAAGCCCCGACCATTTGTCCACTAGCTACTACTCAGTGGAACTGCAAACTATGAACTAGTAGACGGGGCTTGAGTGTGCAAATTACAATGGATTCTAGCCTACAGGGTATTGAATTCGCGAAGTTTTCCAGTCGCTAATCATTGGCAGCTACATGCCAAAGGAGTCGTATTTAATTGTGCGGTAGGCATTGTCCTATGTAGTATTCCACGCTAACATGAGTCCTCACACCGTGCACATAACATTCTTTGTTCCTCTAGCGGTGAGAATTGTACCCCTAATATGTGTCGAAGTTAGCTCCAAAAAGGGCATATACCGGTATGTGCCTTTTTTGTGGAAAACCGTTAAAAACAACCGCCACCTTTTTGTTAGCAGGTGGTAAAAATTTGTTGTTTTATTTTAATTCTCCGAGTTGAAAGCACTGATTAACCAAATGTGATCCAAATAACGTAAGATATAAATAAGGCACATACCAGACCTGTTATTAATGTTTATTTAAGGTGACATAACACCGTAAAATAATGAGAAGTGACTTGATTTGTTTAGCACCACTATTAGGTAATGCTTTCTGAATATCAGCTACATTGTAATAAACCAATATTAACACAGCCGTGTATTCAATACTTGCAAACTTAATTTCTAAGATTCGCCATTTTTTCGATATGCCCTTTTTGGAACTAACTCTTAAATTATGACGCATCCTGGATATCATACTAACCTCTCCGAAACAGGAGCATCATCGGTATGTAATGGAAACCAACTAAAAAAAAAGTTACGACAGTCAATCACACAAGCACAAAACAAGATGCTGAAAATTATTGCGACAATACTGGAGGCAGTTACGACTAAGGAAAAACAAATGAACACAGCGACTGTAGCAATAGAAGTACGCACGGACAACACATACTACAGTAGCTAGATAAGTGCCTTAAAGATTTGTGTTGAAGAAAACCAGCCGAATAAAGTCATGTTGATATCATGACCACTCTGCGGGAGGAACATGCCGCATTTCTTCATTTTTACGCTACACAGTTTAAAAAAAAATCGTACTTTTACAAGGAAAATTTTACTATCGAATATTTATACATTTGTCAGTCAAGGTACTCCAACAAAAGTGTCACTGGTCACTAAAGTTACCAAGGGGATTTGTGGTGGGATATATTTTTATGAGCGTATCGTTCGATGTGAAACAAAATTACCTTCGACAGCCTGCCACATTTCACTAAATGTTTAGCCTAGTATCTAAAAAAAAAAAAAAAATTTGAAACTGGGGTTACTAAAAAAAAAATTGTGACTCTTCAAACAATTGTTAAATGTACAATAATCCATGCGACCGAACGTTGTAACGTAACGGTAACACGCTGGATTCGTATTCGGAAGGACTCGGGTTCGATCCCCGGCTTCGGCCATTCTGATTCCGGTTTCCAATTGTTTCCCGAAATCGTTCCAGGCGAGTGCTGGGATGGTTCCTTAACAAAGGCCAAAGCCGATTCCTCTCCCAGCTCCTGTCATTGTACCAAGTTGTATGTCACCGTCTCTAATGACCTCGCTGTCGACGAGACGTAAAGCCCACACTTTAATTTACGTGATCTTTGAATGACTTTTTCAATGGGCATGTATGACAAACTGAATGATTTTGTTCGATACACGCAATTGCTAGCAGATTCTGCTGGTGTTTCTAGGATAGTTCATGTCCCTGAAGGCAGGAACACACACCAGTTCCCGAAATGACGCATCTGTTGTCGTAGAATGAAGCCTGCTATTATCGTCTGTGTTATTTTTGTTGTTGTTTTTTATCTTTTTGTCTTGTCTACGACCATCTCTGTTGGAGTGTTTATTTGTGTCGTCATATTTGTCTTTCGTCCTTCACTGTCGCCATTGCCATCCATCTTGTTCTGTCCTTGTATGTTTGCTTTTTCCTTTTTTTTAGTTTTTCTTTTTTGGTTTTCCCACAGTACATCTACTATATTCCTATTTCGGATAACAAATTGTATGTTTGTTGACTACTGCCATTTCTCGCTTCCTTGTTTTTTTTTTTTTTTGTATTACTCTCGTGGTTAGTTATTTTATATAACTGTGAGTTTTATGCGATTCAACAACAATTTCTAGCATTAGCAGTTTGTTGCAAGAATTTATTTGCAGATATACAGTTATTATATATATATACTTTTTAAATATACAGTACATTTCTGTATTTACAAGCATTTCCTGTGAAATTTACTTTTTTTTGTGAACTTACAAATCATATTTTGTTAACTGCAGTTGTAAAATGCAATTTTTTTAAAACTGTATATTGAAGTGCAGGGTTGCCACTGAAAGTATAGCAAAGGCGAGCCGAATACGTGTCTGTCACGTAAGGGCGGAGACGTATCCGACGCACAGGCTTGCATCGCCCTTGGCGCTTCGATGCTTCTAGAAGGAAACATGAAAAATATCTCTAGGTGTGTAGAATGTCCACCTTCATCTTAGGCTAACTTTTGCTGCTACTTTTATTTCAGATTATTCTTGTACGCATCGCTATAGTGACAATTTAATCATGGAATTATTCGTTTATTACTTTTCATTTGGCTTCTACTGTAGTATCAATAAATGAGGATTCTGATAAACATCGTTTCGCTCGCAAATACCACACAATAAGTTGCATAAAGGATTCTATTGATACTCATTGCGGCTAAGTTCGCAAAAGTTAATCGGATACAATGTACTAAAAAAATAAATTAATGTTATGGGGGCGATAGATATTCTCCTTATTTGGTGAAATAATTTCCATTGGGTCAGAAGGCTACCTGAAAAGAAAGTGTAAATCAGCACTACACGTTCCTACAGCCAGTATAAAATTTGCGTATTTTGTTGACATCACCAAACGAACGCGCTTCTATGAATCTACAAAGGATGTTTTAGCCTACTCTTAACAGCTATCATGGGCCGTGGTGGCCGAGGGGTCAGACATCTCGCCTCCCACCTAGGCGACCCGGGTTCGATTCCTCGCGGGGTCGGTCCCCTGGATTTTCGCGTGTGGTAATCGTGCCGTGCTGGTCGGCGGGTTTTCTCGGGGATCTCCCGTTTCCCCCGCCCTTTCATTCCGGCGCTGCTCCATAATCACATCATATCACCCCTCACCAGCGCTAAAGACCACGATGTTAAGTGCTGACCAAAATATCTTCACGTAACAGCTACCATGCCTCGGTTGGGAGAAGACAACTTCCTGATTTTACCAATATACTTCTACCACTTCATTCTAGAACCCTGTAATCTGCCACATCGTTGCCATATTTCTGAATATTCTATTCTCATATAGTGTCTGCAAATTTGTCTCCCTACGTGCAGGATATACACGCTTATCTATTACAGACGTGCATTGTTTCTTTTTTTAAGTTAAAATAAAACAATATTCTCATTAATAGTGTCATAAAAGTGTGCTTATACATTGAAGTTTTTGTGTTGTGTTATGTTTGTAATAGCTGCGTTTCAGAAACTTCTACGATGTCTGAAACAGCGTTCTTTTGCCTCTCTGGTGATATGCAAATTAAACGCGACTACTTTAGACGAGGTTGCTGGAACACGCAGATTAAAATTAACTACCTGACGTTTTCATTGGCGCAGCGCTTAACACAGGAAATTGCAGTACACTTGTGCGCATAGGCTTTTTCAAAAGGAAAGCTAAATAGTTGCACTACGCATATCTCTTGACAGCACTTACTGAACGTTAGATTCAAACGAAGACTGCGAGATGCAGTAAAACTAAAAATAAATCTGCTAATTACTTTGCATTGAGCTGGAACGAAGGAGACCACGTGTGTAGTTATAATATGTAGTCTTATTTTTGTAACATTTTAAAATTTAAACCGTAATACATAAATATAGTGACCACATAATATAATAAGTGTTATCACAACTTTAATCATATAATTTTTTTTAAGTATATTTATCATAGAAGGCGCTTCATATTGAAACTAAGTTTATGGTTAAGTGCGTTCTTTGCAGTTGCACCTTAGTTCTCAAAGCACTATAAAAGTAGAAAAAAGCAAAATATTAAGTACGTACCTCTAAACTGTGTAAGTTGTATAAACACAATTTTTCCTTAGTCAGGAAGTTTTAAATTAAACACCTTTGTTAATTTGACATTTATGTTATGTGTGTATTGCGTAGAACTATTTTTTAAGCAATAGCAGTTACGAATCCTTTGCTGGACAACATATTTTTGTTGTTTAATTAAATGAGTTTGGTAATTCTAAGGAACGTTTAAGTTTATCCAATTTTGCCGAAAAAATATAATTGTAATACTAAAATAGTAAAAGATACTAAGGTGTCTGAAAAAAAATTTCTGATTAAAATTTATTAAAAAAAAAAAAAGTTAAGGAAATGCAGACAGTATTGTTGGTTTCTCAGCACTGACAACATACAATAGCATGTAAAAAACGAGAAATTAATCGCGTGGATAAAGCTAAGTTATTCTGTTACGTTGGTTCATAATATATACGCGTTTTGTAGTTAGAACACCATACATAAATCATAAAATTATGCAATTGAATCATATTTCTGAAATGAGCTAAGCTTGTTTCTTTTTTCGGTTAAGATAGTGCGGTACATTATATGAACACAGGTCCGAAAACTCACCGTCACTGTACCTACTACAGGTCTTATAACTTACAGTGCACGGCTTGTGAACTGGATCATGCTAGTGTGGGATACTACATTGGACAACGCCTGCCGTCCAGTTAAATACAACTCCTCTGGTATGTAGCTGCCAATAATTAGGGGCCGGAAAATTGCGCGGATTCAATGACTACATGTTAGAATGCATTGTCCTATGCATACTCGGACCCCGGCCATTAGTCAGCTAGCTGCTACTCAGTGGAACAAAAGACAACGACCGAATATACGGGGCTCGAATATGCATAGGACATTGGATTCTAGCCTGCGGGTCATTGAACCCGCGAAAATGTCCGGCCTCTACCAATAATAGATGCAATGGTATTCCACATTAACACGATCCAGGCGGCACGCTGTTATTATCTATAACATTGTGTATTGTAGATTGTAGTGCAAAAATTTGGCATTTTAGGAATTATGTTCATATAATAATTAGAGCCCCGGAAA
>PNEQ01045096.1:51954-88555 GCA_003012365.1 Medauroidea extradentata
ACCTTGCGGACTCCGAACCAATGGCGGACATGCGTAAAAACGCTCACGGACTCCTGCGCTACATCGTCAAATGTTCAAATGCTCACTCACTGGAGCAGCAGCCAATGAACAAATATAGCTGAGGACAGTGCACACAGGACTGTGGAGTCTAGCCTGCTGGGCGTTGAACCCGCGAAATATCCGGGCCTCTAATAATAATTTTTGTTCCTCTAGACGCCTGAAATACTGACATGCGAATTTGCAACATCCCGAACATCAGTATTTCGCAACGTATGTTAAACTATAGAAGCATCTCCGCAGTAAACGTTGAAAAGGTGGATTTATGTAAAATTTTGATTTTGCCAAGTTTTAATTTTTATGGCAGCTGTGATATACAGTTAAGAAGGAAAGTTTATTCGCTATGTACTGTTTCCCTGGCGTGAAAGAACGCAAAATAACGAGGGGGGAAAACAATGATGAAGAGTACGGAGCGGGAGCGAAGCACAGAGCAGGGAAAATCGCAGCCGGGATTAAGCTGACAGAGTCGCATCACTCACGGGCGGATTGTGCCAGGAACACGGATCAGGAAACACTCCTCTTCAGCCAGTGACATCAGTAAACTACACTGGGACAGACTGGGTAGAAAAAAAGGCAACACGAGGGACGAATCATGAACATGTGAGAATGGAATGTTCCAACAACTTGTTAACATGTTTACTATGCGGGGAATAATAATCAGCATGCTGTATGTGCAAAGCACTTCCGTAAAACTCCGCTTAAAAACGCCGAAATTTATACTGGGGGATGTAATGAAATTACTTATTTTGTTGACGTTTTCAGCTTGTTCGAGTCAAGAAGAGTAAACAGGAACTCTACAAGAGGGACTATCCCATAATTCACCTGGATTGTCCCGGGAAACAGTAGACAACCGAAATCAGAACTGCCTAGCCGGGGATTGAACCCAGGTCCTTCCGAATGCAAGTCAAACGTGTAACATTTGTACCGCCTTGTTCGGTCGGCTAGTTATAAACGTACAATTTATTATTTATTAAAGTGGGTTGTTTTAATAATTTTACACTTATTCGAGATATATATTTTTTAGATACCTATACGTTGCGCCTTTTTTTGTTTTAATGAAAATTTTTTTATCTTTCATAGTTTTTGTATACGAGCATGTTCAAGTCCAAACTTTCATAAAACGGTTTTGTGTAAGAAAGGAAAACCAATCGACTTACCGAAGTGAAAAAATTCACACTGAAAACAGAGTCGTGGACTACGCCAAGACATAAATAAAAACAACATATATTAGTAATTTGTTTTATTTTCTTTTGAATTAAAAATACCATTTTTTAAACACTAAATTCAATATTATGTTAACCACAAAAAATTCAATTTGGTTTGTATAGGCCTACATGTCTTGGTGTAACCCGCGAAACTATTTCACAGTGCGATTTTTTTTATTTCGGTAAGACGGGTGCGTTTCGTTTTTTGCAAAAAAAAAAACATTTGTATGCAAATTTTAACATAAACTTGCTTTTATACAAAAACTATGACAGCTTAAAATATTTTCTTTAAACCCAGTTCACACCGAAATAATCACAGTAACAATGTTAATTACAACATGTTACAAAAATGTTATCAACAACTTCTACGCTACGATACACAATTTTATACCAATGTTGATAACATATGTGCTATTAATATTGCTGAAAACACCAATGTTACTAACAAAGTTGGAAAAATGAACGGATGTTAATAGCAATGTTGGCGAAAAAAAATTCCTGTAACTTTGCTGATAACATTGCTAATAACATTTGTTGTCAACATCCTTTGAACTAGACCTCCTTAGAATGAGTCGGGAAAATAAAGTTATCAACAATGTTGGTGACAAAGTTAATAACATGTTTCTAAAATTCATAACTTTTGCTGCTAGCAAATGTTTTCAACAAAATGTTGGTAACAAATGTTATTCATATGTTTTATAAATATTATCAAAGTTAATTGCAGAATGTTGTCAACAATTTTCAAGTATTTTTACAACATTGTTAGTAACTTTGTTGAAAACACGTGTTATTAGCAATGTTATCGTTGGTGTAAACTAGGCTTTACTAAAAAAAAAAAAAATAGTCACAATGAATGTCTACAAAACAAACCGTATCTCCTAAAAATACAAAAATGATTAAAACAACTTAAATTTTCAGTGAAATTCCCCTCTTAAGAGCGCACATTCCATTGCTGGGACTTAATTTGACAGGATGTAATTTATTTCTGGTAAATCCTTCGTCATGCACGGAGCTCTCGACTATCGTCCCGCTCGACCCGGCTCTCGGACGGCTTAGGCTGGGGTAGTTGCTTAATACACGCTGTGATATATTTTTTTACTGTTACTTGGTACCAACATAATAATAAATTATGGAACTACTGTGAGAATTGTAGTGCCTGGTTGTTTTCTATCAAAACTTGAGACTCTGGGTTCGGCTAGTATGAATGATAATTTGATGTTAATATACCATCTGTTTAAACAAATGAAATATCACTAACACAATGTGACCTTTTTTTACTACAGGAGTAATAATACGCAAGCTTCATGTGCCATCTTATTTTCATGGTGGAGTTCGGGCAGAAGTAGAATGATTAAAAATATCGCTGACTGGAAAGTAACACTGTGACAATTTGTCAATGTGAAGGATAAGGAACTACAAAACTAATGACATAATATGCAGAGTACCAAGCTGTAAACCTTAAAGCGCCCAGTGTATAGTCAATTTAAATAAATATGTTATCTTGACTTCTTATCAAAACATTTATAAATTTACAAGTTTGCAGAACATCATAGTTTCAGGAGAACTAATAGAATCTGCGTTGGGAACAAAAAAAACTACATTACCGAAATAAATAATATTCTCGGCAGAAGCGTATCAGAAGCTGTCTCACGTTCCCTATAATTAATTTCCGGATATCCTTCCTTCAGTAGGATTAGCAGTAGGACGCACATTCCGAAATGCCCAGATTTTAGTCAACATTCTCCTTCAATCCTCCATAACTTTTTAACCATTCCTAACTAAACTTACCTTTTGATTTTCCGCACGTATCATTTTTACATAGCACATGCATTTAAAACTAACGCCTATAAATCTTATCAGAATACTGTTTACAGTCGGTTATACAACTCATATTATTCAATACTAAAATCTGTGACAATACGTATAAAATTGGAATAGTGCTGACAGAATTACCTAAGTGTAAAATTATTATATGAAAATCTAATCTGAATTCAATGAAACTTATATTAAACAAAGCATTCGTGTCAACTAGTTATTACGTTTTAAAGTTCAAACTCTGTAATGCATAGAGTATGAATTCTATATATTACAACGCCATGGCCACTTCACTCGTAATTATATTTTTTTAAAGTTGCTGGCTTCTTCTCTTATGACATTGGTGTCGACTGTCAACCCAAACTCGGTTTCGTATTACTTTCCCACGCCATTTCCATTTATTTCAAATTTGATGATCTCAGGGGAACATACGTAAGTCGAGCATGGATTGTTTCTTGTAAATCGTGATAACTCCAAGGTGTCGATTTAACTACGCTCGAGTCATGACGGCTATGATAAAATGCGAGCATGGTTCGTCATTCTATAGCTTATCCATCAGAATTATGGCGTCGATTGGACGACGGTTCCAAAGAGGAATACATGCAGACGTTGATACGAAATTTACAGTAGAGACGTGTTACATGTGTGAGTGTTGGAGAATATGCTCTCAAGATTCAGACAATAGAAAACCTCTGTGAAAAAAAAAATATTAAACAAGCAGATGTGACAAGAATGTTCAATATTTGCACTTAATCCGTATTGTTATTAAGAAGTGATAATTTACTAAACGTGTGAACAGAACTAGAAGAATCTATGGTCAAGTGGTGATATTCTGTGCGAGTCGAGTTGAGTTTTCTGTGATCATTTCACAAACCAAGGGGTCTATTCTCTAACTTCACTTCTGGTAAACATCGTCACTTGTTACTGTCTGTCGTGAGCGACTGCGATTAAGATAGTCACTCGTAAGTGTCTTTATATCGTACTCTTCAACACCTCTCTTTACTAGAATTTCGATATACTTGGCAACACTGTAGGATGTGTTCTGAAGTGAAAACCTTCACACATCTTGCTAAGCTATATTTTCTCACTTTTCACGGCGTGTTTTGAACTACTAATTACTCAAGTTCAGTTTTAAATTATATAAATCATATTTGTTTTTAAAAGTTATAACATCATCTCGTCTCTCGTGGAAAGGTAGTGAGCTGCGCTTACAAGAGATAGCAGCACTGGCACTATGTTAGTATCTCCGATCAAGAGATAGCAGTACGCATGTTGTATTGACTTGGTTTCTGCGTCGGCGTTAAAAGTTAATGTACACAGACCTATAATTCCCCAAATGTGTTACATTATTGAAGGTAAAATAAAAAAAAACTGTATTTTTGTCATCTTTCAAGCAATATTTCAATCGTATTTGTTCTCCAACGAACATGGCCGTAGAACACAACTTACATATGTCGGCCATTTCCTGAATTTTGTCTCGTAACAACACCCTAGAACCCTAACTTTATATAAAGATAGTCACAAATTTTTTGTGAAAGACAGTCATGTCGCCATTTTTAGTTAGCCTACAGAATACGAATTCTCGTCTTAAAGATTAGTTGCAACTATCTAATATACAAGATTCTCGTGCCACAGTGTTTGTTTCCATACTCCTCCGAAACGGCTTAACCGATTTCAATGACATTTTGTATATACATTCGGTAGGTCTGCGAATAGGTTTTTATATATTTTTTATGCTCCTAAGTGCTATAGTTTAGTAAATATTTTTAATTTAATAATTTTAGAACCCGATCGAAAATTGTGTAAGTGATAATTGATCAGTTATACCCACGAGCTGATACCATTCTATCCCTACCAGGTGTCGCTGCTGTATTATTATTATTATTATTATTTATTAATTACTTTCTTTATTATTAGACCTCTTCCACTTATATACCACATTCTTACACACTTACAATACGTTATTTATGTGACAAAACAACGTTTGTCGGGGCAGCTAGTCTTTGTATAGAGATCGAATAAGAGACAGAAAAGTTACAGAATAGACCCCAGTACATACGTCACAATGGTGTTGCTGCCGACTTCAGTTCGTAGCCGTAGTTGGCGCAGTGGATAGAGCACTCGCCTCCCTCCATGGCGGTCCGGGTTCGATTCCCGCCGGGGTCGGTCCCCGGATTTTTTGTATGTGTGCCGGACGATCCCGCTAATAGGCGGATTTTCTCGGGGTTCTCCCGTCTTCTCCATCCCTTCATTTTGGCGCTGTTCCATTCATCATGTCACCCCTCATCAGCGCTAAAGACCTAGATGTTAAATTCTAACCAGAATAACTTCAATAAATTTCTTCTACTCGGGAAAGTATTGTTGGATTTTGTAACCGTAAGTCTTGTGTCCTCAACGTGCAACACACAACTGACTGGCGTGGCATCGCACAAGCGCCTATTTCAAGACATTTATGGTAGCCACGGCACGCTCTTGGAATGCACTTGGAGACTCAGTGAGGCAGAAATATGTCCAGTCTTCCAATTTCAAAAATGCTGTGCTAAACTCTCTTAGACAAGATCATTATATAGCATAAACAGTGGATTAAGACATATGCCTATGTATGAATGTGCGAGTGAATGTGATAGTCAATGTTTTTATTTTTTGTTTTCTTTATTGTATTGTGATTAAAAATTTTTCTTCTTTCTTCTTAAAAAATTTGATTTTAAATGCTGCAATGTTATTAATTAATTTAGCTACGTAAATTTAATATTTATTTTTATTCTCCTGTTACGTTGTAAAATGCTTTCTTATTATGTATACTGTGGTTAAGTGTAAGACAAGGCGACTTCGCCTTAACTTCGCCACATAAAAATTAAGACGAATAAATAAATAAATAAATAAATATCCCACGAGGTAGCTGCCTCCCTGGAAACCCTAAAGTATATTAGATGGATTTAGTCTTATATGTAGGGCTAGGAATATTTCGCGAGTTCAACGACCAACATGCTAGAATCTATTATCCTGTGTATACCGAAGCCCTACCATTTGTCCACTAGCTGTTACTCATTCAGACAGCAGACAATGGGCGAATAGACGGGGCTTGAGTATGCATAGGACATTGGATTCTATCATGCAGGTCATTGAACTCGCGAATTTTTCCTAGCCCTACTTATATGTAACCCACACATATGTGTGACCAATAGCTTTCTTGTTCATCTCAGTACGGACTACATTGGCATACGGTCTTTTGGGTGTTTTTTTTTTTTTCAAGGCCCTGAAACATCTATTAACAGGTGTTTCAACGCTCAAAAACAATTAAAAACATCTACTCGTGAATATATGTAGTAAATGTCGTTCGTGATAATGTGACCACTAACGATTTTACATTTGAAATAAATCACTAGCCGTTACTTCATAACATTTAATAGTAACAATAGTTACTTTACTTGTATGGTTGGCAGCTGACTATAGTTCCGTGATTTTTTCTTGTTTTATATGATAAATAAACTTTATTTATTAAACGATGCAGGTTTCTACTGGTTGCACAATTTACCTTACACGTGTAAACATAAAATGACGCGTCCAGAGAGGTTCGACATTTCCTATCACTAGATATCACGCAAAGAAAGATACGAACAGACTGAAAATAGAAATTCAGAATGGCTTTTTTTAGTGTTCACTTTATTCCGAACCGCCTATACATACATAACTACTTTAGTACTGCTGTAGCAATATTTCTTACTTCTCAACGCAGAAAACATATGTTATCCAAAAGTGATATCGTCAAAGGTGATTGTGCCTCACCGAATATAATTTTAACATGTAAGCATCGCACTTAAGATGTAACTTTATGCCAACATCCCTGAACACGTTTGTCTACGACGTATCACGCATCATGGCACATTTAATACATCAGGTAATACACAGCAGAGGGCGTTTCGTGGTCGTATTAGCTGGATCGTTTTTATTGGTTTCTGCACCAGCAACAGTACATAGGCTGTTCACAATAAAGTGAGCAGTTGTGCGGCGTGTCTTGTTAAGAATAATAATTTAAAAATAATTAAAACAAAAGATTAATGTAGATTATATATATATACACGTACGGTCTAGGAAAAAGCCCTAAAAAATGAAAAATTATTAAAAATTTTCAAATAATAAAAATATTGAAATAAAAAATTAATTCATTTACAATATTTTAGGGAGCCAAATATTTGGACCGTGGGAAAAAGGTATAAAAATTAAAAATAATAAAACAATTAATTAATTTACGATATTTTCAGGTGGGTAAATATTTAGCCCCTGGAATAAACTACCTGAATTTCTTCTCCCTAAAAATATCAGGGTATTCAAGCATGTATTCCGAAAATATTTTTTTTTAATTCTAATTGGTTGGGGTTTTTAGAGGAACATTCTAACACACTTATTATTTTGTAAATTTTTAATTAATTTCATTTCTTAAGGCTTTGTCCAAGAACATATCTACTATATATTGATTAATATGCTACGTTTTATAAACGCACTCAAATGTATAAAATTATTTACCCCATGAAAATACTGGCAAGAATTTAAACGAAAAACGTGGGACGCATGAAATACGTGGTAACTAACGCATGGACAGTTCATTTAAGTCACTAACAAATTTATTGAACTTTAAATTATATGACCTGTTGCGAGAGTTTTCACTACCCCAGCTATTCCTTACACTCATTTCTATTATGTAATGCATCCGCTCTACGATTTTCATTTTAATCTTATACGTACTTTCGCAGGACAAATAATTATCTCATAATTTTTAGTCTGTTTTAAAACAGTGGTATATTCAACATTTTTATTTAGCCTACGTAATTATTTTCTGCTATTTGTCTCGTGTTTGTATGACTTTGCAATCCGTTTTAAACAAACAGAATTTGTACCGAACATACAAACAAAGAGACTGGAACAGAAGCGAGTTAATATTGTTTTGTCGTCCAGCTCTGAACAACATTTAAATTTTCCTGCCTCTAGCTCATCGGGAAGTTAGTTAAAAAATCGATTGAATATTTGTATCGAACAGACAAACAGGGCATACAAGAAAGGAGTTGATGAAAACGAAGTAAAATTAAATAAGGAATTTTATGTATGTTTCACATTAAGTTTCGAGCACAGTGAAATCTATACACTGTATTAATTACTTACACAGCTATAATTATTTTTTAGAAGTGGTGGAATATATATGAAATTGCTGAAAGGAAGAAGTAATCAGTGCTTCACTTTACCATGAAATATCTATAAGGATTCGGCTCCACAATTCAATTACAGCCTGTCTGTCGTGCAAGAAAAGCAATTTGTTTCGTGGAATTTCGTCTAGACTTTAGAAATGAAAGGAATAATCACTTCCAACGTTCGTTAGATGATTTAATTTCTCCGTTTTATGCACAGAGACGTTCATTGCAAACAAGAATGAGAAAAAAAATCTAAACTAAACTGCCGAAATTATTTTTAATAAAAAAAATAGGACCATTTGACATGACTGAAAGCTGAGAAGTCCAGTTGTATGTGTTTGCTTGTTAATAGACACTATATAGCTTAATTTACATGTAAGTATTTCTTACAGCTATTTACATTCTGTTTCGTATAACTTCACTAAAATTTTACACCTATTTTTTGCAATAGCTGTTAATATTTCGTAATATTTATCAAAATTCAAGCAAAAATTTACCGTACAAATGGTAAATTCGACATCAAAGTTGCTGTTTAGAATTTAAAATGTTAACTAATATAGCATAAAATATTTACAACTATAAAAAGTGCCTCATAACGTTAAAATGTTACTGAAATTCTGTTAACCAGAGTATGCCTCAGTGAATACTGATACAGAATACTTAAATATGTATGAAATAAAGTAACCTATTCAATGTTATCATTGAGCCTAATTTTTCAGATTTTAAGTGGCTAAACCTGTAAGAAATATGTTTTAATAAATGTTAAATTTATTTGTGTTAGAATTAGTAGGGGGCCGGTGTGGTTGATGGGTCAGACCTCTCGCCTCCCACGTCGGCGATTCGGGTTCGTTCCCCGGGGGGTTTGGTCCCGGATTCTTCGTATGGCGGACGCTGTCGTTAGCGGGCGGGTTTTGTCGGGTTACTTCTGTTTCCTACACCCTTCTCATTCTGTCGCTGCTCCACACTCACCTCATCCATTTCTTAGGCTGGAGGGCGACAAGCTTGTCTCGCTAGTCGTGCAGCCGGTCCAACCTTAAAAGTTAGTGATCTGTAGCTTATTGTTTACGTTTGATACACAAAAACAGAAGGCGATAATTCGAATATAACACGTCAGTCAAACACCTCATCACCTCTAGGCGCGGAGTACTAAACTAGAGTACAGTGCTTTCGTAGAAAGTGTTTTTCAATGGGACTTCAAGTAATGACCCTGTTATTTTATTTGTGAAAATTTTGTGGTTAAGCGCTACGCAGGTTTCTATGATTTTGTTTTACGATTACAGTTGATATTTTCTCAGCTACAACAGCTCGAATAAAGCATTTTTAGGACTTTTGAGTAGCTTGGTAATCATGTTTTTTTTTTAATCCATAAGGGACACAGTTTGAATATTTACGGAGATAAACGCGTTGGAAAATTTTCTAATTCTAATAGGAGAAAAAATTATTTTCGTACCACGCTACATCACGGCTTATATTATAAGGATTACTTAAATTGCAAGGCTCTTCTTACCTAATTTTACATCTTAGGGTTTCATCGCGAAGGAGAATGAACAGTGACACGTTTTTGTGCATCGCAAAGTCAGTGCAGATGAGAAGACGAATTAAAAGCAGAGATATTCATTCGCTAGGTGTTTCTTATGTCTCGGTGCCCCACTCCCCTCCCCCTCCCTGACAGACGTCATCTTCCTCCGATAGTAAACAACGCGAAGGAAAGACACAATGGGAAGAAAAGTTGTTAATCGCGCCCCCCCCCCCCCCCCGCCTGAGTCGTGATTATGACGTTTAATCCAGCCTTGGAACGTAATTTCTGTGTCTGCTAGATGTCTAATTAATTTCAACGGTGGAGAACCCTCCCCCCCCCTTTCTCTCTCCCCTCAACACACTTCTTCACCCACCTCCTTCCAGGGAATTCAGTTAACGGGAACTCTTCCACGCATTATCTCGCTTTTCATCGCATCGTCTAGGGGCTGGGAAAGAGGTGCCCTGGAGGGTTGGGAAAAAAAAGGGGGGGGGGGCAGAAGCTCGCTACGTCCGACTAGAACTCTCGCGCGGGGGTCTCTTTCCCCCTGAGAAATTCATTAAAAACACGATTACTTCCGCGAGCAAAGGAATCTAATCTTGCGAACAGCTCCTTGGGAGAGGGCGGTAGAATACGTATCTGGTCCACGGCTGTCCTCCGAGGGAAAGAAAAGAAAAGGGGGTTGGAGAGTGGAAATGTACTCGAGTACACCGACATAGTAACTACGTCTTGATACTTAACAGACTTGGGTTATCTCTGCTCGTATGAAAACAGTTAAGACTATACCAGGTATTAGGATGACCAACTAACCTAGAAACCATGGTGTTTAAATGTGGTAGGCCTATCAATCTCATATTAAATTAATTCTTAATGATAACTCTTTCAAATAAAAAAGAATTCTCAATTGAATTACGTTATTGGCTTTGCAAGTGATATTAAATATTTTATTCGTCAGTAACTTATTCCTAAAATTTTACTAATATTTAAATACCATTTTCCTATTTAAATATTAGTCAACCCAAAATTTGAAAAGGTTTCACAAGTTAGAGATATAATAATAAATTTGATGTGGAAACACGTTTTTTTTTTTCAAACAGCTAAGTAACCCAAGTCATTAAGAGACCGTAATGAATGCTTTTTGTGCTGAAAACGTTTTTTTTTATTTTTTTTAGTAATTTTGAAGTACATATTAAAAAAACAATCATAGACACAGTTTTTACCATATTTTTAGTAAATATTGCGATAGCTTGGCCCATTACCATTAGCGTAATATATTGCGATGAAGTTGAGGATACAATATTACGGCGTCATAGAAGGTTCACCAGAAGTGTACTATCATAAAAGCAAAATCTTTTCGCACAAAATAGCGAAACAATTTTTCCCTTTTTGTTATATTATATTGATTATTGTCTTTAAGAATCCTACCATTTGTAAAAAAAATATAAAATCAGCGTTATCGTCCTTTTAACGTAGCAAATTGTGCGTATATAAATATACGTATATACACGTACGCACATACATTGAGGAGACTAGTTTTTTTCTTTTTTTTTTAAGCATTTCTGATAATTTGCCACCGTTATTTGTTATTTAACTTGGTGAATGATTCATGCAACATAATGCTGCTTTGACTTTGACTCTGAAACACATATGTGTGTGTATGTGTGTATATATATGTACATATATATTAATGCAATACAGTGCCAAATTATCAATGCAACATCTAACCGAGTCTCCCCTATACGCTATTTAGTTAACGTGGTGTTTTTTTCCCAGAATGAATCGGTTTTGTGACATTTATTTATAAACAGGGACAGACGGTTGGGGGGTAGGCCTTAACGTCGCGTCAACAGCGAAGTCAAAGATGTAATAAGTTTCTCGGAGAACAGGAACCAAAAGTGAAGCGGCGATGACTTTTGTTAAAGAACTGTTCCAGCTTTCGTCCGGAGTGGTTTAGGAAAATCGCGAAAAACCTAACTTAAAGAGTACTGTACATAAAATCGAACACAGGTCATGCCGAACGCAATTCCAATGATATAGTTATACGACTGCTACTTACAGGAATATCGGTTACTACTTACATTAAGTTTAATATTATGAATGTGTTACCATTTATTAAAATGTTCATTAAACAAAATAATCAAATATTTTTTTATTTTATTATAATATTACAATGATTTGACATGAGCACTAATCCCCTTGAGTAGAGCTCTATGTGGGGATCTTGGAGTAAGATACGTTTTGCAACAGCGGGCAGTACAAAAATAAATAAATAATACATTTTAAATAGGCTAAATCAAGAAAATAAACTTCCAGCTTTGGACATGTTTTGTGCAACAAGAACTATACCAATGTATATTAATTTAAATACTAATGAGGATAAACAAATTACATGTTAATACATATTAATTTCAGTATTTAAATCTACTATACAGATTTCGTGCCTATATGTATGTTTCAAGTTGTTATTTCTAGATGTTTTTACCGAGTGAAAAAACGTTAAAATAGGTTTACAGAGTAAGGATGAAACTACGAAGTGTTGTGCAGAAAGTTCAGTTGTCTTCAGGCATGTTTATCACGATAAGCATTCCGTAACGATACAAGGTCACAGCTTTAACTTACGTTCACGATATAGTCGCCGACATGGGAAGCTCGATTGTCAGCACCTCGCGCTTAGCGTTGACGGAGCAAGGCGTGAGAAAGCGATAGTCGACCTTACGTGCCACGCATTCCCAGACACGGATCGTACGCAATACACGTAGGAAGACGGAAAAGGCAATAACTACCATTGTAGGTCTAACACACAGAGAGAAAAATTTTGTAGGAAGTCTTGCCTGCAAAATTATTTTGTAGTAACCACAGAATAATTTTGTGGTGGTCACGATATTTTACTGGTATTAACAAAACGTTTTTGTTTCGACCACAAAATTAAATTAGCAGGGTAAATACTAACAAAGTATTTTGTAGCTGCCACAAAATATTTTTTTTTCTGTGCAAGCACACGTTTAAAAACAGGATGTCCAGAAACAACCGTACAATAAACCAACCACACGAATCCTGGGCTAAACTAGAGATCAAAATGTAAGTGGCAAAGTATTGTACGAAGACAATTTACTTGGGCAATGTGGTAACACAGCAAAAAAAAAGTCCCTTTTTGTACTCCACGACCAGGTATTATTTAATGTATGTTACGTCAAGTAAACGGTGAATCATGTTTCGACTGCTCGGGATTTAGCCTTCACACTTAGTATGATGGTCAGAACAATAGTGGTAAGATAAGCAAGGTATCTGTGGAGCGCAAGAGGGGACTTTGTACAGTGCTACGTTGCCACACTGTGCATATGAAAATGCCATCGTACATAATTTTATCACTTACATTTTCTTCTCCAATTTAGTGCAGGATTCGCTTGATGTGCTTATTATGCGCTTGGTTCTTCGCATTCTGTATATGTGCCATTCTTACACTAAAATAACAATTTTGTAGTAACCACCAAATAATTTGGTTTTGCCCACAGTATTTCAGTTATGCCAACAAAATTTTTTTGTGGTGATGGATACATAAATGGTGTCAACAAAATGTTTATGTGCTGATCGCAATATATTAATGGTGTCAACAAAATACATTTGTGGTTACCATAATACATAAATGGTATCAACAAAATTATTTGTGATGATCACAATATATTAATGGTGTCAACGAAATGTTTTTGTGGTGATCACAATATATTAATGGTGTCAACGAAATGTTTTTGTGGTGATCATAATATATTAATGGTATCAACAGAATATTTTCGTGATGACCACAAAATAAATTTTTTATTGTAAATACCCACAAAATATTTTATAGCTGCCACAAAATATTAAGTTTAAAATGCAGTGGCACCGCCCTGTGCAGAGAATCACAGCACAGAAGCGAGTGAACGCTAAATGCAACACCAAAGGCGCTCGGAATTACGCTCCTTCAGCACACACCAAGAACTGAACTAGCGTGCAAGATCTCCGTCCAGTCATTTCTGCTATTAGAATAAATTAGGTGACAGTATAGTTCTGTAAGTGTGAAGCTCGTAGGAAAATTTAATTCAGTGCTATATCTAGGTTTCTCACACATCCACTTTGAGGTTCAGACATCTACAAAGGCCTATGTATTTGTGGAGAGTTTTTAAATTATAATTCTAATGTGCGTGGTGTCTTAAAGGGTGATTCCAATCATGAGTTTTCTTTTAGAAAATTAACATAGTGGACGAACGTGGAATATTTTCGTCAAATAAGGTCTTATTTTTAAAATACTGTAACTTAATTAATGCGTTTGGAATGCGTCGGTCTCAAAATCTTCACCGTTCGATGTTATGGTCTATGACTATTTACACGAAAAATCTTGTAGGTTTTCTGGAGTCTCATTTTTTAAAAATATATATTTGTTATTTTTTTTCATAAGATATGGCAAACCAAAATTATACCGGACTTTTGAAACCCTTTCATCAAACACAGAAGTACAGTGTTGCATTGAACAAAAATAATAAATAAATAAATATTCAAATGCTTTCACAAGTTTAATTTACATAAATAATATTTGTACGCAGGTTTTTTTAATATCCTACAAAATTTATTTAAACGTGTGATATAATAAAATATTTTTGTTGTGCGCGTAATTGTATGTAAACCTACTTACTCGCATGCAAACTATCGCACCGCTCTGACACGTTCAACTAGCATGAAATGTTGTAACTTTGAGAATAATTAAATTATACACAATACTTTCCTTGATATACCCGTATAGGGCAAAGAATTGTATGTTGAATTTGGTAGAATTGCTTCCGAGCATGCAATATACAGGCAGATTCAGGAGGACGTGTGTTGAATTCGCGTGATCATAGATTATGGAAAAGTACGTCGAAAATGTGTTTGTAATATTGTTCGGTAACATTAATTATACAGAGAGTGATGCTGCCCTGATAATCGACAGTAAAATCAGCGACGGCTCGTAGGTTGTTGCCAGGTAGGACTGCAGTTGGCAAGAGCTGTACAGGGTTGTGCGCTGGTTGACTCTACAGCCACTGACACGCTGATGTGCAACTACTGAGTGGTAACAACAGTCTAGTAGCCAGCAAATATTTCATGGTCGTTGGTCTACGGCGCGTTCATCAAGAGTGTACAGTTCCGACTATCTGCAGCCCCACCTGGCAACAACCCACGAGCCGCTACTGAGTAAAATGCAATTTAAATACAAAATACCACTTGGTATAAAGCAACAACACAATGCCTAGTGCCAAAACAAAGAAAGACTAAGTAGTATTTTTTTGTTTTGTTTTATTTAAAGAAATGGAATTCGCAAGCAGACTTTTAGGGTAGCACTATTCCCACTACAATTCCTTTAGGGGCAGATGGAAAACACATCTTCGATTAAATTTTCATAAACTATCACCTCGCAAAATTGACCTTCTCCGTCCTGTGCCAACCTACGTCATACCTCCAACCTTGCTTTATTAATAATACTTGGTGCTTACTTTCTCGTTTCACGTTTATGTAACGAGTGATGCTGCTGTTTTCGAATACAGTAAGATCAAAAAAATATTTAAAAATCCCCTTGTTTCTATGTTATTTGTGAGGTATTTTTTTATCTAGCAGAGCTTAACAGGGTTGAACCATGAAAGAATAGTTCCTACTTTTGTTTTGTAATTTAAACAACGCAATAAAGGATGCACTGCTAAGATAGATGAGTGGGAGGAAAATTATTTGTCTACCTTTCGTTCGGAGAATAATGCTCGGGGGTATTTACTGTCTGTTCTACAATATTAACAATGAAAACTTGGAATTCTTAACAAAAATGATGGAAATTCTATCCAAACAACATTTACATGCAACGCTCAAAACACATGTTAATTTCACACACGCGTTAGAAAATATTTAATACGTAAGTGATTATCGTCTTGTCTGTATCTTCATATGTTTACAACATTATTGTCCTGGGCGCAACCAGGTTCGATTAGCAAGGAAGACATGTTAAATAATAATTTATATAGTATGTTTCCTAAAGTATTCACAAATATTACAAATATCAATTATTTACAGCGTCTAGAATTCAACACAACATGAGTTTATTTAAGTCTGTATTTATTACGAACAAAGTTTTAAAGTTATGCCAGTGGTATAACATTAAAATATCTCATTCTATTAAAATTGCGTATAGATCAAAACAATAGCAAAAATCGTAATTTATTAATTACAGCCCAACCTTCTCGTCCGTCGCACATTGTAACTAAAAACGTTACTTTTTTTGTGTTTTTTCAACGCAAAGCTTGTCTTAGAAAGCTTCACTAACCCTACCTAAACACTGCGTTTAACAGTTTGGATAGAAACATATTTTTATTTTTGTTAGGACTATTTTACACTTTAAAAAAAATTTCTTTGTGGTAAAGCTGCTTTGCAATGGTTAATATTTCAACGAAACCAGTGTTGTTGGGAAATAAATATTTTAGAGTGCTTCCGTCGCCGCAAACTTCTTACCGATACTGACCCCTGTTTTGCTACCGCGTCGGTGTTTGTTACATGACGCCTATTCATCGTTTGCATTTGCCGCTTCGTTGACACCTACCACGCACAGACTAAGCGCCAAACAATCACTGCTGTCTCTATATATACTGTCGCGTCATCTCGTCCAGATAATTGTTAACATTCCCAGCTTAGTGACAACACTGGCCGTCTCCGAAGGTTCCAGTTAGCAGAACAAGCTTCTACACATGTCTTGAAGAGGTCGCGCTGAAGGCAAGCACGCGGTGAAAGACGAAGGACCTTACGCAGTCTTCTGCCAGCTGACGTTTAGAAAACTACTGTGTTTTTGTTTCGTCTCATCGTTGTATCGCACGTTGCTTTTCTGTTCGTGTATGATAAACTTTTGTGTTTTGTTTCGTCCCATCGTTGTGTCGTATTTTATGTTAATGTAATGTTTTGTGGTTCCCATGTATCTTACCTGTTTGGCCCTTTGCCAAAGCAGGCCTCAAACCGGTTTTTTCTGCTTTGGTAGCGTATGGTTTTTACATTCTTATTTTCTTATTTAGCTATCCTTGTTTTATTTGACCTTTATTCTATTTATGACATTTTTATGTTGTATATGTATCCTATTGACTAAAACATACTCTGCTTATTTATGTTTTCATATTCTCTGAAGTTTTCTTCCTTGAGAGACATCTGCATCGCAATGGAGTATGACCAAAAAACTGTGGACGACACTTTCGTAATTTGGAGCCATGGTGACGAAAAACTGACTCTATTTCTCGGACACCTGAACAGCATGCATGTAAGATCGACTTTACCATGGAATGGGAAAAGGACGGGAGACTGCCTTTCCTGGATGTCCTGGTAACGAAGAATCCAGATAGCAGTTTAGGACACAGTGTCTATCGCGAACCTACCCACACAGCTCGATATCTCCATGCTAGCTCCCATTACCCACCTGCTAAAAAAAAGACACTGGTCGATAGAGCTAAAAAGATCAGTGAAAGAACCAAACTACATCAAGTAATCACATCTGACCACAACACTACAGGCAAACAGATACATGAAATCAGATATAAACAGGATCATCAACAAACCTCCAGTAGCAGAGGAAAAGAGTAGCTACAAAACATATAGCTGTCCTTCCATTTGCACAAGAAGTATCCAGTCGCACAAGCAAACACAAACCGATAAAAAAGCTGGAAACCGTCGTTCCATCCGTCAAAGACATAACTCCAGCCGAACAGTTTGCAGGAATCTACAAAGTGCCATGTACCTGTGGTCTACTGTATGTAGGACAAACTGGCAGAAGAATAGTTACAAGAATCAAGAAACATATTCACGACTACAAACAGGAAAACCACAGACCAGCAATAGCCGAACATTCATCAACCACCAAACATGGGGTAGGTTTTACCTCCAATATCAGCAACTACAAGACAATAACAATTCGAGAGGAATTTGAAATAATTAAATATCATACTAACATCAATAGAGATGATGGTTACAAGCTAAGTAGATGCTGGGAACCACTTTTCAAAAAAATCTGGGCATGAACTTCTTCCAAATGATAAGGCAGAGCATAACCCAATACTGGCTATAACTTCAACCAATCAGGAGAGAGCTTCAATGATTGGCCGCCTAGGGAACCGATCAAGAGCCCCCTCTACTCCTGTTGGCCCCCCTGGACAGCCAATCACAGGCAAGGTGCCTTCAGCCCTAGTGGCTGGTGGGAGCTACACTCCCCACCGATACACCTACACGTAATTTATTAATTATGGCAACAACTCCCTTCCAGCCTTAAATATGGGTCCAGAGCCCAGCTAATACAAACACACGCGCCCCGCCGCCGGTTCAATGATTTGCAACTAATCAGTCCGGTGCACCTGTTTCATGATACACCCAACGAGTTATGGGAACTTCGGTTCCCGGTCTTGTGACTGCACGCTCTCGGGTGGCATATGAGAATTCGTCGGTGGCGGCCTGGCTTTCAGTTGTCCCGATGCATGCCCCTAGCATGAAATCCCTCCTTTGTAGGCGTATGGGACTCAGCCCTGAGACGCACTTAGGCCCCGCTATTTCCCCGGACCTCCACCATAACGCATTAGATTAGGGTAGGTTAGGAAAAATTGACTGTCAGTCATGCTTTAGACGCAAATATGATGTCTGCTGCAAGGTATGGCGAAACGTCGGTACGAGATACCAGCACGACGCGGCTCCAGCTCATGCCTGACAACGGCCATGAAATCCTGCAATCTTTTATAGAGTTACTGAAATGAAATAATTTGCTCTGGAATTTGACGTCACGGGCTCTGTGACAAAAGTTACAGAAAACATAAATAACTCATTTTTTATTTAAATAATTAGTTCCAAATAAAATACTTTATTTCGACAAATTGTAACGTGTTTGTACACTAAGAAACAAAAACTATATTATCTAGATCAAATATTTAGTTTTAAGCAAATAGTGGCATTCCTCTTGGTAAAAACGATGGCGATTGTGTAATTATGCGAACTGTTGACTAGTTGGATATGTCGGCGGTAACAAGTGCACATCTTCTACGATACAAAGTGTCGAGTTGCGTGATAAGAGCTGATAGTAGCGTGACCCTGCTCTTCACAGCCCGTAGCTGACTGAATGAATATCCGACCCAGGTTTTTTTTTACCTAATTATTGTCCTTGCTTAAAGTTGTGCTTAAACGTCTGTTATAACCTCGCTTTCGACGAGACTTCACAGTCCAATAAGAAATAACAATGAAAACATCTTCTATTAATTTATTATTACACTAATCGAAAAAAAAAACAGTCAGCAACTTCGTGAGTTATCGTCTTATTGAAATATTTCATTGTGTGTGGATATCATTGGTACATTTAAGTAATAGTATACACTCCTAACAAGTGCACTTATTTTTGACAAGTGGTAAATGTCATTCCAAAAATCAAACCAAATATTTTATTTTTGTGAAACAGTGTTTTAACGTTGCGAATGAACGAGTGAATGTGAACCGACGGTAGAAACATAAGCTATCCTGAAAAACAAAATAATGATTCACGGCGTACAACTGAAGGCATTTAGCATCAAAACCATGAAATAACTGAGTTCGTTGGATAGACTATAGCGCTGGAGAAATGGGAACTGCTTCGTCATTGTATTAACACTGGATAATGTTTTCTTTTTCAGTTTGGTTTTGATTGGCTTAAGTTATATACATGCTGTATATTTTACATTGGGATTAATTGTTCGCGGTAGAATAACTTTTTTTACTAATTGACTCTCTAGAATAAACAATGATATTTTGCAAAGTAAGAACAGTACATAAATTTCGCAATAAAAAATGTATGTAGTTATGTAAAGGATTCTTTTTGCAACTAATTTGCCAACAATTTTCTCAAAGTAGCCTACAGTAAATGTAACTTAGTCCTTAATTGTTAATTTAGCATTGTCGTAGATTTCATTTTAATATTTCCGGTTTAGTACTTACAAATACGTACCGAGCGATGTGGCGCAACGGTATAATGTTGAACTTGCGTTCGGGAGAATCCGGGTTCGATCCCCGGTTCCGGCCATCATGATTTCGGTATTTCGTGGTTTCCCGAGATCACGCCAGGTGAATATGAACACTGGAAAAGGTCCTTAACAAAGGTCGTAGTCGACTCCTCTCCCAGCTCCTTGTCATTTTACTACACAGTAAAAAATTTTTGTACATTTACAAGGAAAATCTTGTAAACTAATATCAGAACGTAATAAGTCAGGCAATGAAAGTAAGATGTCAGAAACCTTTTAAAGTGGTTACAAATATCGTAAACACCTTTGCAAACTAGTAAAATAAACGTTAATGAGCAAATTTTTCGATTTGAAACCAAATAAACCTAGGAGACCTGACAAATTTTACAAAATTTTTTGTAATGTTACAAAAAAAAATTTTGGAAACTAGTTTCGGAAAATTGTTTTGTAACACTGCAAAAAAGTGTTGTAAACTTAACCAGATATTAGCTGTAAATATACAAAATCTGTTTGTATATTTACAGAAATGTTTGTAAATATACAAAGATGTTTGTAAAAATACAAGTTTTTTGTAAATTTTACAAAAATTTTTTGTAGTGTTGCCAAAAATTTTTTTTGGAAACTGGTTTCCAAAAAACCTTTTTGTAAAAGTACAATTTATTTTGCTGTGAGTGTTGTCTCAGTGCGAAGCCTACTTACCTTACCTTACTAATACGTAAGTAAAATGATTTTTTAAATCTACATAGCAAATGTGTTTATTTTTAAGACTACACAGGCCTACAGTTGCAGCTTTCTATTGGTTAGAAAGCACTAACGTGGAATGGAAGCTGTTTCAGAGAATATTTGTCTCAGTCCTTTGTTGATCTAATATTTATCATCATGAGTAACACTGAACAACAACTTGTAGAAATTTGAATTCGTTTATGGATACCGCGTAACACAAACATATTTTGTTATAATATGACATAAATTGTTTAGGTAAAAAAATAAACGATAGAATACTTTAATGAACGCATAGTGTTACAATTTTTTTTCGGAGGAATTATCGCCCTGCGTGAGATTTGGCACTCGACACGTCAAGTTTATTGATTAATTATTTGTTTCGCAGTCAGGTGCGAGAGGTCCTGAGTTCGATTCCCGGCTCGAGCATGAATTATGTGTTGTCCCTTAACCTCACTTCACCCTCATCGGCTCTTAATACCTCGTTGTTAAGGCCTAGCTCTTTAGTATTGCAGTGGTTTCGAAAATATTTTTTAACTCAAATTAATACATATGTTAAAAATTCATTCTGGTAGTTTTACCACTTATATATAATCGTTTGTATATGAATTTTTCTGTTGCAATACACCCAACAGATTTTTAGAGTTTTGCCCCTGAAAAATGAAGCAAAATAATTTTTTGCTAGCAAACGGTACATTAATTTAAACAACGCTCTGGCAAAATTGTGTAGTGTATGACTGTACACAGTCTCAAATTTTCTCTATGCATTTGAGTACAAAATATTTGAGTTATATGCAATTGTTTGAAATAAATGAAAGATCATGGCCTTAATGGGCCGTAAAACCTTTTTACAACACCTCCATTGTTGTAGACTGTCGTTTCTCTTCCTTTCAAGGGATTGTTTGCTAACAGGAAAAAAACGTTTAAATAGCATCAGAATCGGTTTTTCACTTTCGTCAAAGAGCAAGCGCGTTTTGTGATACGCCCAATAAACAAACAACGTTCTTTTCGTACGGAGGTGGCGGGAACAAAACCGGATCAGGAAGAAAAGAGCAGGCTGCGTCCACCTGCAGCAGCGGTTAAACCAAGCAAGCGAGTTTTAAAAGAAATGGAATATAATTACGAAGCGGAGGAGCCCGGCGTATCCAGCCCGAAAAATAATATAGTGCTTGTTGGAAGGTAGAGGGTTAAGAGGGGAAAGGGGTAGAGACGCCAAAAGCACTCGGAGCTAAGAGAATCAGCGAGCCAATCACATTTCTTGTGGAGAGAGAGTCGTCGAGCGAGCCGGGGCGATCGAAGGCCCGGCGGTACGTGTTTCCCGTCTCCATGACGACGGCCGGCCGGCGCGCGGCGCTGCTGCTGCCTGGCGGCGCGGAGGGGAACCAGCGCCTCAGTTGGCGGGAGAGAGGCTCCCCCCTCGCAGTCGTGTCGCGACGTCCGGCCGAGCCTGTCCGTGTGCCGCGTCAGTGCGTGTTTGTTGTCGCCGGCGCGCGAAGGCTCTGCCCCCTTTTTCTCGTTCTCGTTCAGGCGACTTACCGGCCGGGAGTGAGATAAAATAACCCACGCCCACCCTGTGGACGCGAACCAACACTTTGGAGATCCTCCCCAGTGCTGTCGAGGATTCCCTTCCCCGGGACGTCCGCGCGGACACGGGAGTGGTCATCTATGTCTTCAGCCGTCGTCCTCAAATATGAGTGTGTTTACCTGTTGATTTTCTACTGCCTGGAGAGTCTGTTTACAAAAGTGCTACCACCGCGTCGACACTGAAGATTGTTTATTTATAGAGTATAATTGTGGGAATATCGCTACTCGTGTTTGTTTTTAATTTGACATCGCGACGAGTTAGTGTACTTGTAGATAAGTGTGTGTTGAGAACGGCGTGGCCGACCGCTTGACGGTGTCGGGTGTGCAAGGTGACGGGGTACGCCCACGCCCACCTTCCAGTCAAGTGGAACTCGACGAAGGTCTGGTGTTCTCTGTGCGCGTCCCCCCTAACTCCGGACAGCTGAAGGCGACTGGTTTAATTATTTTTAATTTTTCTGGTTCGTTTCCTCCCGCACTGCCCCAGGAGGCGCGTCTTGTTTTCCTCGACCACCATTCATATTTTTTTTATTTCCAAGATGGATATTTTACCCAGCGGCAACATCTTCAGGGAGCTGCAGGATATTCACGACACTGGATACTTCTCGGCGCAGCCATCGCTCGAGGATCACTGGCAACAGGTAAGTGAGCATCACCAAGCTTACATACAGCTGTTGCCATTTGAATCTGGTATGTCACACACGTCAAATTCAAATCAACGAGAGAGACTTTTTTTTTTTTAGAAATGTCTATTCGCCGCGACGTAAAGAAAATAATATAAACAACCGTGTCCCCTTTTATCGTTCTAACTAAGCTACTGTGTATCTGCTACGTGTACACCGGATATTTTTGAACAGCAACAAACTCCGTCAGGTTATTCTTTTTTTTTTAAATAAGTAGGAAACATGTTCTGCACATTTTGCCTAAACTGTGTAGTACGGCAGTCACGAGGCTCTGAATATCAAAATTTATAACCGCATTTCCCCACAATAACGGAAACTAAATTACATAATATATCAATATATTCAGCATTGCTTTGTACTATTGGTGTCCTCAACCCAACAAGCTTATCTTCCACCCGTATGAAAACAGCATTGTTGGCTATCTTGTAATAGCATACAACTATTCAGGATTTTCGAACATTAAAGATGTTTAATTGAGTAATGAGACCCGTATAGCAAGAAAGGTCTGTCTCATGTAACTAGTCCGTATTTTGACATTTCTCTTCTGAGAAACATGTTTGCCAGTTCAATTGTTTGGAGCTTTAAACCCACCTGGCTTCCTGGAAAATCAGTCTCCACAAACCTGTGTACAGATACACTTCTCAGAAGTGAACGGTCAAAATACGGAACACTTACATGACACGGACTATAACTGCCTAGGACATGCCGTTTTTGCTCAAAACACACTTGATTAGCTCATACATGCAGATCCTGGAGCATAGGCAATGCTGCTAACATGCATGTGATGTGGGCAGCTCACAGACGATGGTGGACATTCGCTGTAAACGATATGTATAATAACTGTTAAAGCCGCGGATCAGTTTGTTCCCGACATGACTATTTGCATATCGTTGCAGCCAGTTGAGGACGAAAATGGTGGTCGCAAGCAGTTGAAACTTGTCTAAATGGAATTGTGTTCGTCATACTGACAATGAGTGAACCAAACAAGAACTCCGTGAGGTATTAATTAAAAATAATAATAATAGTACTACGGTGTCGATATCGTTGTTTCTCTAAAGTACGATTCGACTGAAACTTATTGCAGTTCACTGGGCAAATTTGTATGTTATAATTTGGTACAATTGAAATTTACGTTGGCTGACATGAAATAAATAAATCCACACAGCCGTCTGTTTATTTTTCTTTCGGATACACGAGTACGTAATTAAATTGCTCAAGAAAACGAAATGCATACAAAAATATTATTGTTACTCATGATCGTATGATGATTTTTATTCAGTCTGTTTCATTTGCTCCTGTCAACAGAAAACCTCAAGGCCGAAACAACTGCCGAATGTGTGTTTGTTTATTTTCGATTCGTTTTCAGTACGATCAGCGTTTCCGTGACATTTTACGCTCGACTCAATCCAATTTTTGGTGTAACGACTCAAATCGATTTGAATCCCGTCTCGATGAACGTTTTCAAAACGGTAAGTGTTTTGAAATCTATTTCAAAACGACATGGAAACGTAGTAACTGCCTCTTACTTCGTAATGGTGTTTGGCGAAAACTGTTTATTTTGACAAGACTAAGCTGCCTGAAAAGGTTTTTGTGTTTTGCAACCACGTCCTAAATTAAGGAAACGTTATGACCTACCACATTTTTAAAGACGTAACATGACACATTAATTGCTGCATCTTATGGGTATCCTAAACGTGTATGTTAATCAATTACTGTTAAAACCCTGACTTTTGGGGACTGTAACTATCATGTTTTAGGCCTGATTCACAATGAGCAGTCCGCAGTCGACACAATTCTAGTAACCATGATTTTTACAAATTGTTTTTAAAAAAAACTGCTGTATAATAATCGGCCATGTTTTGAACATATTGTTTTTAAATTTGTAAAAATTGCTTACTTTGAATTTAGAAGCATAGAAAATCTCATAAATAATATATGTTTACATCACGTGATTACGAGAGCAACGCCTGATTGGTTGAAAATTTTCGGCTGTCGTGCAGTTGGAGATACAGTTCACTGATCTCCAACTGCTGGTCTGCGAATTACTCAACTGCAGACTGCGCATTGTGAATCGAGCCTTAGAGAAACAACATTGACACCATAGTACTATTTTTTCTATTACCTCACGGAGTTATTTGTGTTTGGTTTGTCAGTATGAGGAATACAATACAATAGAAACATGTTTAAACTGATTGGAACCCACCATTTTTTTTCACAACTGTCAGCAACGACATGTACGTAGAGTGACAGGAACTAACTGGTCTGCGACTTTAAGGCCTTGTTACGGAGTTTCGCAGTGATTTCGAAAATATTTGTTTTATTGCTACCTAATACTCATATCAAAATTTTGCTAAACAGTTTTGACACTTATATGTTGTAATTTGTCGCTGAATTTTTTTTGTAGCATTGTACTGAACGGTTTTTTAGATTTCATTGCACAAAGTACCACGTTTTTCGTCGTGAAAATAAGCAAAAATGAAGGAAATTATTATTTTTTGCTGGCGAATGGTACATTATATTAAAAAAAAAACGCGTCGACAGTATTGTGCATCGTGTGATTGCACATTGACTCAAAGTTTTTCAAAACTTTTGGTTAAAAAACATTTGAGTTATTGGCACCAGTCTGAAAAAACAAGCCCTTAACAGTAGGTTATTGTACATATTGAATGTCAACCATCGTCTGTACGCTGAACTCATCACATGCATGTTCGCAGCATTGCCTATGCTGTAGGCTCTGTATGTCTACCCGAATATTTAAGTGTGTTTTGAGCATAAACGGTATGTCCTAGACAGTTGCAAGGACATTTTTTGTTACACAGGTCTCAGTACTCAATAAACCATCTTCAAATGTTCGAAAATCTTGACGATATAATAGTTGTTTGCAATTACAGGACAGCCACTACTGCTATTTTCATAAGGGTGGAAGATGTCAAGCAGCATTTGCTGTTGGTTTGAAGTTCCCAATAGCGAAGAAAAATTGTGAAAATGTTGTTTTCTATTGTAGTTCGGTTTCGTATATTTTTAGGAAATACGATTATAAATTTTGATATTCAGTCTCATAACTTCCTTGCTATTAAGTTTAGACGAAAAATGCAAAACATTTTTTCTGTTTATTTTTTATAAGCAATCACCTGCCGGAGTTTACCGGTCTGCTGCGTAATTACCTGCAGAATCGTGTTTGAAGAAAGCCGTATGTACTTACCACATTAAGACATAAACGTTTTGTAGGCTGTGGGTATGGTATAGTTAAATGCATCCACAATATATTTTTGTACAAAGATATTGGACAGGCCACGTCATTTATATGTCCGCATTCGCATTCTTCGTCGCAACCACATGAAAACGAAGGGGAAAAACACAAAAGTTGTCAAATATATTACACCATTGTATGCATGTTTCCTTATTGATAACCCTAATATATTTATGGCTGATTAGAAGGAATGGTATATTTAGAATTCCTTTAGACTATATGTTTTTATGCGTGTACATATTTGAAAAACACTTCTTCTTCGAGTGCTTTGGAAGATTTTTGAACTGTTTGGCCGCAGTGTAAGATTGTCCTTTCTGTTGTAGGGTCAAGTTAACAAGAGGCATACGCCCGAGGTTTTTACGTCTTGTATTACGCTGATAAATTTTAATGTTTTAGTTTTTTTAAATGAAAATGAACAATGAGTAAATATAATCACAAGTAAGTGTCATTATTTTGGAGTTTTTAAAGATATGTCTTCATTAGACCATTCTTTAAATTAAGTCACGAGGCTTGCCTGGACGGGGCAGAACTTCGCCTTGGTGCGTTCTATTAGTAACCCGAGTAGAGTTTTCGCACTTCTGACAAGTCACAAGACCTGGCATTTCTTCCAGTATTTTATACATTTACTTGGTGACCGTGCATATTTGGTCACATGGTTGGCAAACCTTTCTAACCCCGATCTCCATAGTTTTTAAATCAACTAGTGTGGTTCACTGCTCGGTGAATTCCTCATTAAAGGGTTGGAACATGTTAAGTAATAGCTATTCATCGTATACCGGCCAAACTGTTGATTTTAGAGGCATAGTTCAGTAATGAACGTTTTTATAGTGGTTAGAAGTAGTTCTACGTAAAAAAATGATTTCTGTATGTTAGTTTAGGTAACCTTACCTAACGATTTTTTTTTTTTTTTTGCTTTGAACTACTTCTAATCACTGTGGAAACAAAATTCATTTGTCGGCTGCCCGTCACCTCTGAGATGACGTAAAAAAAGAAAAGAATTTTGTGTGCTGATTAGTACATTTGTGTGTAATTATCGACATGAGCGTAGGATTTCTCCGGACTTGATTTTTTAGTTCTAAATTTGCGGTCAACAGGCGAACAGCAGATTTTTTTCCATTGCATGCAAAAAACATTAAAACACCTAGATTATCAGTTGAAAACTGTACCTCTGCGTTGTTACAAAATATTTTTTATTGATTATACAAATTCGACAGAGGTGTTACTGTCAATGGTGGTAATTCCTCCCAATTTTCTTTAAGAAAATTAAATTACAAAAATATATATGCATGGAAGAGTTAATATATTATTAATTACGAATAATCGTTTACGTGACTCTAGGAATTTATAAAGTAAAACCATTCTTACGGGATTTTTTCAGCATTTGCTGAATTACCCAATGACATACCGTACACCATATGAAATAATAGAGTGGAAATACGCACCCTTTAATATTGTTGCGTTACCTGAATGCGAAGTGCATATATTCGAGAATTTAGTTCAGGTAATTAGTAGGTCATATGAATATTACAGTTACAATTTAACAATCATGATTGCGTGGAGTTGTCATAAATGTGCCGACATGTTAAAATGCGTTTTTTCAAGGGCGTTTTAAATATTTCGTTTAACTCATAAGTGAGCGTGTTTTTATAGCTACTTGTTATGGCCATTGCTATACTAATAAACACGGCTTGTACACACAGCTCCGCCGTTCATAACCGTTAATATCCTTGACCAGGGGGAAATTTCTTTGGCTACGTTACTTGCCGATTTTCAAAATGTCTTACTTTACCGCGAACAGACCTCAACGTGTCATGGGAGAACGGCAGGTAAAAATTTTGTGAAGGCTGCAAATTAATTCATTTATTTTTTAAGGAGAACCTGGGATTTTTCTTGAATGAAATTACCCTGGGATTCTCGGCGAGCATAATAAATGACGGGCTCTCTCGTTTAATCAAAGGAGGTGGGAAGAAGAAAACGACTGAAGTGGCGCGCGGGACGTAACGGGCAACGAGGTAAAACCGTCCGCCTGATGTCTGGTTCATTCGATAGGGTTAATCAGCGAAATTACCGTTAATTTGTTCCGTCCGGTTTCGGCCGACGGTCGCGAATTCATTAGATTATCTGAGGATAGGAAGTTGGAGGGGGGAGGGCTCCCCTCGTGATCCACCAGGTTGTTTACTTAGTTCCGAGGACTGCCATAGCGGTCGCTTTCGGTTTCAACTGTCCGTCCGCGTTGTGCGAGAGAGACAGATAGTGGCGCAGTGTTGCCAGACTGACGGAACGAAACTTCTCACAGACTAAGCAAAATGCATTTTAACTTTAACCCTTAAGGGGGAGTGTTAGACAATTTTATTGTATTTTAAAATTTTGAGCCATAATATTTATTCAAATTTTACTATCTAAGTGTTCTCTTCAACAAAGCTTAGGATATATTCTTGGTTAACTGCTTGACATGAATAACAACGGAATGCCTTAATTTAAAAAAAATATATATAAATGCAAAAATAAAAAAATAATTTTTTTTAGTTTTATTTTCGTAATTCCTTACACTCATATTTAACAAATTGTATCGCTAGTTAAATATATGTAAACGGTTACGACCCCTCCATGGCACTTAAACCTAAGTTAGAAATAGTAGGCTAATGAAATGATAGAAATTTTATCAATATCTTACAAACTAAAGAGGTATTTTGGACATACGCCATTACAGCAAATGTTGTCTCACAGAAAACCACAGAATACACACAAACAGACAAGTAAACATGTACAAATTGACTTTGTTTGCAACTGGCAAACAAAGGAGAACATATACAATTCCACAAGGAATTCAGTCTGTCATTTACAAGAAAATAACATAAACAAACAGCCAAGCACAAAAAAAAAACAAGGAAAAACTAAATAAATAGCCTAACTGAAATTATTTCGGAAAAAGAATTCTGTCGGTAACTACAAAACAACAGACAAATAGTAACTACAACAACAAACAGACAAAACGAAACCAGCGACAAAAAACTGGACGTAGATGACACAGCAGAAACTCAAGACACCATGCAGAAAGCGAACGAAAACAAATAACGCAGTATAAGCTGTGGAAATTAAGACAATGGAAAATCAGACGAACACATTATCAAAACAATAACAATCTCCAGCTTCGACAGTGGAACACCAGGCAGCACGGCAAGCTTCTAATAACTGATAGTGGAGGTATTCCAATTGGCAACTTACCGGAAACAAACGGCAAATACCATGTGAGTTGGAACACGGCGTCAGTAGGGCCTATGGGTTGCTAATACTCCCTCTATATTTCCTCTCACCTCCGGACATATAGTCTGAACCACGGTCTTAGGATAATGTCCAGACCTGTTGTTCTATCTACCAATGCTATTCAATTTACCCCTCGATGACTAAAAGCGCCACTAGTAATGTATAGGTTGTTCGGAATAAAGAGAGCACTCACGAAAGTCCTGCTAAACTTAAATTTTCAGCCCATTTGTATCATTCCGCGCGTAACTGCTAACGACGGGAAATGTCTAACCTATCTGGACATGTCACTTAATGTGAGCGCGTGAAAGATAAATTGTGCTGACGGTGGAAAACTGCATAGTTCGATCAAATAAAGTTTAATAGTGCCATCAAATGCAAATATTTCGGTTTCAGTTGGTTTTCTTTCGTGTATTGTTATATCTAATTGGGAAAATGCACGTAACTACATTCAGCAAATCGCTGCTAACCAAAAAAGTTGTACGGTAACTATTATTGATGTTGATTTATGTGCAGTACCTAGTGGTGATTTTTTTCAAAGGTTAAGTCTTAAGTGCTCACTGTATTCCGAACGACCTATAGGGTTATTTTAACAGTACAATATAACGTTGTACTACCAGTGCTACTAGCGGGTACGCACGAACTAGTTTCTCGTGGTTCCATTTAACGCAATGTTTAAACAACACCAGCGTGACAGTGGCACCAATCAGTCATATGAGGAACAATTTTCAACCCAAGTGTCCAGACCTGTTGCTGTATGGCCGTGGTCTGTACGGTATAAGTTTTGTCTGATTTTGAAGGTTCTCTTCTGAGAAGATTGTCTGGCAACTCCATTGCGTTGACCTTTGAACCATCATAAATTTCTGGAAATACAGATTCTCTGCAATCCTGTTTAAGAAGCTTTGCTCAGAAGAGGATTGCCAGAACTAAGCAGACTTACACTGTACAGACTATAAGTGGGAACACTGGAGTGGTGTTAGCAGCAGTCGGGCGCCTCTCGCCGCGTGGAAGCCGGGTAGATTTCACCCTTCACACTCGGCTGGCTGCGTTGGAGGATTTCCTTCGCTCGTGCTTGCCGCGCCGTTTACATGGATGTCAGCTACGCTGTCGTCCAGCCACGCGCCCAGCTGAAGTGATTACTGGATCCTGCTCGTTACTTCACCTGTCTATTCCAAGCAAGAGTGCAGTTTACATCGATGTCAGCTACGCTGTCGTCCAGCCACGCGCCCAGCTGAAGTGATTACTGGATCCTGCTCGTTACTTCACCTGTCTATTCCAAGCAAGAGTGCAGTTTACATGGATGTCAGTTACGCTGTCGTCCAGCCACGCGCCCAGCTGAAGTGATTACTGGATCCTGCTCGTTACTTCACCTGTCTATTCCAAGCAAGAGTGCAGTTTACATGGATGTCAGCTACGCTGTCGTCCAGCCACGCGCCCAGCTGAAGTAATTACTGGATCCTGCTCGTTATTTCACCTGTCTATTCCAAGCAAGAGTGCAGTTTACATGGATGTCAGTTACGCTGTCGTCCAGCCACATGCCTAGCTCCGGTGATTACTGGATCCTGCTCATAACTTCACCAGTCTGTAGTCTGTTGTCCATTCCTAGCTAGAGAGCAGTTTACGTGGATGTCAGCTACCCTGTCTTTCAGCCACGCGCCCTGCTCCAGTGATTACTGGATCCTGCTCATTACTTCACCAGTCTATTCCTAGCAAGAGTGCAGTTTACATGGATGCGTTACGCTGTCGTCCAGCCACGCGCCCAGTTACAGTGATTACTGGATCCTGCTTGTTACTTCACCAGTCTGTAGTCTGTAGTCCATTCCTAGCTAAAGAGCAGTTTACAAGAGTGAGATTTATTGACCGTCTTTAATTTTTGTATTTTGTGTCATAACTTTTCTTGTGGCAAAATTTTTGCAACTTTTACCTAAGTACAGAATATAATACATATTAAGGGAATTTTAGGCTTCGTAAATCGTTGTTTGTTGTTAATGCTTTTCGAGATATAATTATAGTTAGAAAAAAATTTATTTCTTTGTAAACTACAGTTATATCTGTAACAACAGCAAAGGCAAACAAAAATTTTTGATGTATTCTATTCTGTTCATATGTATTCTCTCCTGTAGTTAGGTTAAAGTTTCAAATATTTACCCAGAAGAAAAGTTATGACAAAAAATTCCAATATTTCAAGAAGGTAATTTAAGAGAAGTCGTCTACTGCCGCATGGACGGCGTTGCAGCGTGTCACGCGTATTAATATCTACGCGAAACCGCTTAACTTACGCGTATTACTTAAGTCTACAAATGAACACGTACTTTAAACTATGCTTCTATGTTTTTAAAAACTCAGCACGCTTGTTAGAAACATGATTTTCGGACGTTTCAGAATTTTTAAAAACGGCATATTTAGACTGCTCTTACTCCGAAAATACCACCTAAATTCGTGCAGTGCAAAGCAAATGACATGCGTTGACCGTAACTTCATAAGTTAAAAAAATTAAAATTCTGGATCATATCTAAAGTCTCAAAGGTAAAAGACTACAGCGAAAATGTTGCACGCCGTTTGACTAGCTGTGAATAGAGGTGATATGCTCCCCGTCCAGAATGATACTGTGGCTCTTATCGCCCACTGTGAGAAGAACGCACATTTCAAACAATGTCTCTATAGCCTAGTTTTGAAAATTCGCTAAGTCTGTTAAGAAAATAGTTTCGGGTGTCTGAAAGTGGCCGAAAATTGCTTTTCCTGTTTGCCGTATCTGGAAAAATAACGACCGGATTCGAAAAACACAACAATAAAAACGAGCGTTAGTCTTTGAACTATGCTGCGAACAAATAAAATAATGTGTTCAGATATTAAAATCTCATAGAAGAAATGCTAAAACTGAAAATAAACATTAAAATATTCAATAATGTTTTAAATACAAACAATTTTTATTCTTATGAGCATGACATTGTAGCCCGCAATGTCTTTATTCACTGTGATTTTTTTTTAGTTTGGTATATAATTTGGTTTTAGTGTAGTCCTTAAAACGGAAATGCAAAATATGACTTTAATAAGCCATTATGCGAAAACTATGAAAAAATAAAAAATTTTCATAAGAGCCAAATTTAGTCACATTTTGTGTATAAAATAAGAAAAAAATATCTGGTACAAATAAAAAAATGGTGATGAAATTTGTGGTAGACCGTTCAGTTAAAATGAAAATGTTTTCCTATTAGACGTAGGTAGGCGTAGATAGAATTTTTAGGTTTTTTATTTAACATTTCGTGGGCGACGTGTTTTATCGGTTAAATGAACAGCTATGATTAATGACCTTGCGGAAATGTTCCTGCCAATGTTATTTTGATAAGCTATCCTTATCTACCGTTTAATCTGTCGGCTCCCGTAGCAAGTGTACTTTATACATAATTTACTTTTTTTTTCTGAGATAAGGCCTAGAGGCCTGCGCGATCAATGACATCTGCGCACGAGACATTAGTCCCACCCGTTATATTACTTTTTTTAAGAAGTAAATCGCTAGGTTTTAATAAAATGAAATTTTTCTGGGAGATGTTAATTATTTAGTGTATAGTTTATAACCTATTTAATTGATTATAATTTTTCAATTTATTATTCTTAAGAAACTTTTTTTATAAATTATGAAATAATATTTTGTTGTTTCGTTAGGAGGGCCACGTACGACATTTGTAGACATTTTGAGTTGTGTAACTTATTAAGTAGGCTATGTTGATTAATTTATTCAAAGATTTATATGAAAATATGACTATAGGTACCGGTGTAGCTAACGCCTTACTTTGCATTATATACATTACACCTTAATTGAAATTACAGTAATATTCATTCCATATAGTATTTTGAAATGTTATTCAACTTAATAATCATTGAAAATCATGAACACTTAGGAACAATAATGTTCTAAATTACCCATAAACTCTAAAATACTATTTCGCTGCTGCAAAGAAGTATTCACAGTAGCCTAACTCTGCTGATTATTCAGTTGTGATAAAAATAATTAATGCATTTTGTGTGAGAACTAATGCAGTCTCTTGTAGAAGTCGTTTATTGTGGTACTGTAAGCGGTAAACCTACAATCTTTTTTTTTAAATAGTATGTTGTAGAGGAAAACGCATTTTTCCAGTCTTGTGTGTCAGTAGAATATCTGCGATATTTCTGGAGTTAGGGCAGTCAAAACAGCTGAATTTAGCCAATTTCAGGGGGTCACAAAATCATGACTTAATATGCGTATTGATTTTTTTTATTTATGGATGTATTGTTTTAAGGTTTTGTGTTTTCGTAAATAAAACCATTAGGAATAAGTCACAGTTTAGCTAGTTAAAATAGGCGTGAAACGTCATAACAACGTAACTACACCAAATACAAGCATTTTTATTAAAAGACTGTCTCGCCTCTTTTGTTGAAACTAGGCCCTATTCATTTTCTAATAACAAAGGAGGTGACGAATTACCGGCAATGTATCTTAGTAGAAATATTATATTTTACGATTAGGAGAGTATTCTTAGACTAAATTAGTACTAAGAATTATATAGTTTTCATTTCACTGTGATATATATTCTTAAACTTTAAATTAGCTTAATTATTTCATAACTGAAACTGTGCACATGTAAGGGACACATAATGCAAAATACTGTTTCGGTTAAAAGGGCGTTGAATATTCATTTAAGGTCTAGCTCTTTAGTTTAGCAGTGGTTTCGAAAATAATTTTTGTAACGCAAATAAATTCATATATCAAAAATTCCTTTGGCAGTTTTAACACTTATATACCAACGTTTTATATGAATTTTTCTGTTGCAATACACCAAACTAATTTTTAGATTTTTGCCCCCGAAATAGTGCACATTTTGTTGTGAAAATAAGACAAAATGAAGCAAAATAATTTTTTGCTCGCAAACGATACATTATTTTAAAACACGCTCTGGTAAAATTGTGTATCGTATGCCTGTACACTGTCTCAAATTTTTTCAAAGCATTTGGTTAAAAAATATTTGAGTTATTTGCTATTGTTTGAAACAAACAAGAGATCAAGGCCTTAACTTATTGTTCAAGCAGTTGTGCGCATTTCATTTGAAACAGATGTACCTACATAGGATTAAAATACTTTTAATTAAATTTATTGCATCCTTGGATCTTTTTTTTTGGTGTACATTTTTGTACAAAGATATCGGACAAGTAATGTTTACAAATTAACCACATTTGCTGAACAAGATGGCGAAACATAATTAACATGCCATAAGCCAATGTGCCCTTTTTAGGTGCACTGCCTCAATTTCTCTGTAATATTTAAAATACAGTGTGCGTAATGAAGTATAAGGTAATAAGCCAGGTCCTTATTGAAACATTTTTCAATAAATCTGGCCAACTTTTGAATCAGGGAAATATAAATTTAAGTCAGCACAATTAGTGAGACGGGCTGTCAAGTACTTCTACATTCATTCTGGAAAGTAACGCTCTGACTTGTGACTTTATCAATGTCGTAATTACATAGTTTGCTTAGCTCTATGTTTGAACTGTTCTGTGTGACTAGTAGTCGGTCCGTAGTTTATTTTTCGAACGTTTATCGAAAGCAGAAAGGGTGTTTTTTTTATCCCCTGTTGTGTTCATTGGTCTAGTGGTTATGTGAAATACGTGAACCTGCGCCTGTTACTGACAGCTTGGTCACGACTTTTTTTTTGTATTTTGATAAAAAAAAAATTCGTACCAGCAGAACCTCTTAGCTTCTTTGCCTTTAACTCGCTCATTCACTTCTTCCCCTCCCCTTCGTTTTTTCCAGCCGTTCTTTGTAGGCCTTGGGATAACGTAGACTGGGGATTTTCGAGAGTAAAGCAAGGATTTTTCGCCAAAATTGCCATTAATATACTTGGCCTCTGAATACTCGCACAGTTTGTTTAAATCGACGTTTGGCTATAATTTATGCCAGGAAACTTTACGTGAATATAGGTTTATATATATTCATTTTCAGGGCATGATGGACATTTTTTTCATAACGTTTTTATTTTTATATTTGTACCAGATATATATTTAAACATAAATTGAAACTAAATTTAGCTCTTACGAAATTTTTATCTGTCACAGTTTTTGCGTAATGACTCGGGAAAGTCAAAATTTGCGTGTCACGGTTTTAAGTACGACACTAACTAAAATCAACTGACTTTCCGTACTGGAATAATTTACACGGATTAAATATATGTCTTCCGTATCCTATACAATGGTTTCATAGCCTCCTACTTTGACATATAATTCGCTACACCGTACTTACGAATATACATAATATCCGAAAATTAATTTGAAATAAAAATTGGCTATTGTACATTGTCGCCACGACCGGAACATAGTAATTAAAATTGTTGTATTGTCATTAGCACTAATGAAATTTTTGTACTTAATTTCACGTTTATCCGTCTATATAGAATGTTTTAAATATAATATGTTGAATTCGGAAGGTTCTATTTCACTAGTTCTCTATCGCCACGCAAAATTAGCACACACTGTCCTGACTCAGCTTGTATATGTCAGATTAAGAGCTCTCGTTGACGTATAACCGCGGTCTCACTTGAGGTCTTAAACCTGTTCGGTTAAATACATTCGGCAGCCATGCTTGATCGTGTTTAATGCTAAACGTATTTATTTGCTAGTTTACACGAATAATTGAAAAAAAAAAAAAAACACAATGAACTTTCTAATCTCAACCAACTTGGAACCTGAAATGTAATATATTTAATTATTGTCACATCTTCACACAACATTCGTGACTTTTTAATTATCATATTGCATCCAACTGCATTGCTGCTGCTGTGTGTAAAGTAGAAATAATTGTTTTACGCCGAAAGTTAATATTATTTAACGAGTGCAAAATGTCGGACCAAAAATTGGCCATGTTTGCGAAACAGATCGTTACTCCAAGCAGCCAAAAGAAGAGAAGCATCGAAGTATGTCATTCGAAACTACATATTGTCGGCTTACTTCTAAAACCTGGTATGTCCATTTCTTAGAGGAGAGCAGGAAACAACTTTTGTAGCCATACTACGCCATAGATGGAAGTTTTTTTTTTTTTAAATTTCAGCATAGACTTACAAGGTTTTAACACTAGAAGAGCCGTGAAAATAAGCACCAAATTCACCTGGAATGTAAACTTGGAAAATCTGGACGAGGTTTTAGAAGTAAGCTGGCGATATATAACTAGTTTACTTTGAACGAGACGAGACTGCGATCTGAGCTAGTTCGTAACTCGCGTAACCGCTTGAAACTGAACATATTTTAAGTGAAGTAGTTCTGCAACCAGTGTAACCGCATGAAACTGAACATGTTTAAGTGAAGTAGTTC
>PNEQ01045097.1:0-16435 GCA_003012365.1 Medauroidea extradentata
GAGTTGTACAAGAACGTAGATACTAGTAGCGTGCAGAGCGGACAGATAGCGCAACTGTACGAACGTTCACAAGATGGATGATAGATAGCGGCACCGTAGCGCCATATACCGACGTTGTTCCAAAAACGCCATTTTGTGACGTTTTTACCTAAAATCGTCGAGAATTACATGTATAAGTGATTGAAAATAATCACTTTCATAGTCAGTATACGCGGTAAAAATAAATTAGGAGTTCCGGGATTACGTAATACACGAACGTCTATTTATTTTCCAAGTTCGACATACCCGGAGACAAATGTTTCTACACTTAGATAATAGGTAGCGCTATTATCGTGCTAACTTGTGATAAAGCTCGTTTTACAACACGCAGTAACGCATTGTTGAAGCAAATTATGTGCCAAGTTAATTGTTTTTAGTACGTATGGTGTTAACGCAATAAAGAAAAATATCACGCTATTATTTATAGGGTTCGTGTAAAAATGTAAACTCATTCGGCGCGAGACGAGAGAGATATAAGACGTCGTGAAACAGCCTAGAAGGAGGCTGTACTATAGTTAAATGAGCAATATGCGCATGCGCTGGAGCTTTGTGTCTATAGTACGACCTCAATATAGATCCTAATACGTCGTAGTTGGAGACAGGCCGGCCGGCTTGGCACAGACGGCGCCGCCGCCGCACGGTTTTCAAACTGTCACTGCCGCATTTTTTAACGGATTTTCGCTATTTTTGTTTTAATTTTAATATTGTAACTTACCAAGTAATAACTACAACTCTACAATTCATATTTTAATGCCGTGAATTAGATACAGTATGTTTTATTTATTGTCAATGTAATTCCTTACAATTTTTTTTGTCATATAATTTTGTTATTTTTTGAGGGGTCCTGAGATTGTATTCGTAGAATCGCTACCTTCGTTAAATCCAGGGTTCGTAAAATCGGGGGTCTAGTGTAATCAGTTTCCACATAGGTACTTGCGCACACTAATTATTGACACGTGTGTGTGCATGTGTGCATGTGCATGTGCGTGTGCGTGTGTTCGCTCGCTGCCAAGACAAGGTCCCAGGAGGCATACTGCTTTATCGAAACGTATGTTGTGTCAGCCAGATTTACCACTGCCCGCAAAGTTTGTGCCCAATATGTCGAAGAAAAGTCTTCCATGTCAACCATGAACATACATTCATTCAGAACGTATGTGGCTATTGAAATAAATTACTATCTTAATCAACAACATTGGGTGGATTTATTTACTTTCAAAGATCATAACAACATTGGGATAGTGCCTTTTAAATAGTTTCTAAACGCCGACATTGCTGGCACTTAATTTACGTTGCCGACGATATTAATGTTTCATTATCATGAATTCATGTTGAGCTACAGAAAGGTCGTATATGCACATCCAGAGTATCAATTTTTTAAAAATACGTCATTCCATTGAAAAATATTACTATTTCAATGAACTTTATTGCTGCTTTCTTACAAATAACTTCCAAAAAAGTCGTTGCGGGCGCAAGAATCTATATTGTCTGCGGCGTTTTTACTTAATTTTGAGCCAAAGAAAGGTCATATAGCCGCTTCCAGTGTATCTATTTATTCAAAATACTTCACTCTACTGAAAAATATTACTATTTCAATTAACTTTATTACGACTTTCTTGCAAATAACTTCCAAAAACTGTCGTTGCGGGCGCAAGAATCTATATTGCCGGCGACGTTTTTACTTAATTTTGAGCCAAAGAAAGGTCATATATCCGCTTTGAGTGTATCTATTAATTCAAAATACTTCACTCTACTGAAAAATATTACTACGTATTTCAATCAACTTTATTGCGGTATTCTTTCAAATAACTTCCAAAAGCGGTTGTTGCGGGCGCAAGAATCTATACCGCCGGCGACATTTTTGTTTAATTCCCTGATTCACTGTATTTAAAACAGAGGAATTAATAAATACATCCGCTTTTTCCTTCTTACTCTAGTGATGGGTGTTAGGCTGGCTACTAATGTATGTCTTAGTAACTACACACCAATAGTTAACATTTGTTTTCGTGACAACCTGAGATTGTAGCTAGCAATTTCATGTTATTTTGGTTCTGAAGAATTCTGTCAATTGAAGTTTATTGTTTTTTCATATACTGTCTGGTAATTTGTCAAAAAATTATAAATGGACCTTGAACTTGTGAAACGGCACTCTGATATTCTGGTGTTCTTATTTTTTCGGCACAAGGGTTGATCACATCTACAATTCAGAGGTGTTCTTTTAATCTGAAGACTTTTGTCTGTTGACACAAATTTTTATTTCAACTATCACTTGCCATGTTTTTCTATTAAACGCTACAGAAATCAGACTATGCGTTCACAAGAAAGCACTAGGACTCTGTGATGTCTCATATTTTTGGAACAAGGGTCAGTCATGTATGCCGTTCAGAGGTACGCTTTTGATCGGAAGACGTCTAGCTATTGACATAAGTTTATATTTTGATCATTAAATTTCTTATTCCAGCAAAACTTTATAAAAATCATGATCCAACTAGAGATACAATTCTAAATTAGATGATGGGGTGGAGGGCAAAACATGCCCCTATCAATTTTACGAAGGTAGTGTGATAACTGGAACCTTTGTACTAGCATAATCAGAAGTCCAGTCTATTTCAAAAGACTGAATGTAAGTTTACTTTAGCCGTGTTTCACAACTAGCAAAGTCAAAAACTGGACATCAAGTTGGGAAACTGTAAATAATGGCACAACATAAAAATGTGGGAAAGTAACACACCTGCAAGCTGAAAACGTAAATGTTTCCATCGTAGCAGCCGGCAAACAGCATGTTGTTGTATGACGTCATGCATACAACACTACAGCCTGCTTTCAGCTGGCACACCTCAACCCCACTCTGTAACAAAAACACCGAAAATAATTAAGTTCACTTTAAAACATTTGTATTTAACAAATATTGCATTAAATATAAATATATAGTACAGTTGATCACTCAAAGAGCATGTAATAATTTTGAAAACCAAAAAGAAAATGCTTTGTGTTGGTCACTCAACTGCAACTCAAAAACTCAAAAAGAAATTACTATATAACTATAAATATTGTCCTAGTAGCAGATTTGAATTGTGGTAGTGGGAGGGGCCAAGCATAAGCCTACTCAGAGGAAACAAATACATAGTTAAATTCCTCTCTCCCTGCCCTTTGATGCTTAAATATTACACTAAATACAATAAGATTATTTACAAGAAAATGTAGCATATGGCTGAATTAAATAATGTCCTTAACACTCCTCACCTTTACTAAGTCTCCAGTCACACCATTGTGCAATACTCACTAGCAAATTACTTGTACTAGAAATATAAGTATATCTAAAAAAATTAAATTTAAATTAAATCATAAACCACAAATAGGAATGAATTGGCTCCAATTGCTAGTTCCCTGAACTGCCAGTACATATCTATATTTGCAATCAAAACTGAGAACCAATGATAAATTCTCATTTATTTTACAATTTGTAATACCAAACAACATCACCAAATACCTATAATAATTATAGTCTGTTTCATGTAACTTGTCCGTATTTTGACATTTCTCTTCTGAGAAGTGTGTCCGACAGTTCCATTTTTGGCGCTTCAAACCTACCTGGCTTCCTGGAAAAGCACAGTCTCCGCAAACCTGCGTACAGACACGTTTCTCAGAAGTGAACTGCCAAAATACGGAACACTTACATGACACAGACTATAGTATAAAGTGCAACATTATACCAAATTTTTTTTGACAGTTTGTAGTCATCTAAACTTTGATTTAAGAAGTCTTCATTGTTGTAATTCCACCACGTTGAACGATAGCATGATGTTAATAAATTAGGGATATTTTGCCATACTTGTAACCTGTATGACTTACTATAACTTTATGAGTTAATTTGAGCCAAACATTAAAGAGAGAAGGCTCAATAGTTATGCTTGCAGACATTGTATTTTCACACATTGCCACTACAAGTTACTACTGCACATACTGTATAGTAACAGACTTTGGCAGAAGTGATTTTAAGCTGAGTGCGTGCGAGCGAACGAGTGACGCTGAGTGCATGCGACTGAGCAAGCGACGTTGTGTTACGTAACAAGCGCGTGACTAGATCCTTTCTCACAACCAAGGAGCATCATGACCTGTCGACTGGCAGGTGTTACCCCATGTGCACAGCACGGAGGTAGACAACATGGGAACTAATTCACAGATAGTGCTTTACGTCTCCATCAGAATGCGGTAGAGAGCAGCATGCTCTACTGATTAATTCTATTACCGATATAATGTAGTGGCATGCAGCATGATAATCTTCCATCACATCCCTTGATAAAATCAGCGTATTTAATATATATATATATATATATATATATATATATATATATATATATATATATATATATATATGTGTGTAATTATTTTATTTATGCAGACTTTTTACAGCAAATTTATTACAGTAAACATAAATAATATGTTTCACTGAAGCAAAAAAACACTCAAGTGTGAAGTACTTTTAATAACGTTTTCCTGGTTGTAACGCTACCTTCACTTGGTCCCTAAAACTGATCTGTAATAGGAAATTTCCCTGTTATAATGTTTCCCCATTTATAATGTAAACATTTTTTTGGTCCCTTGAGAAACATTATAACAGGGTTCTACTGTATTTATTATTTTACCTCTGTTTTGCTAACATTTCATTCAGTTTTCATTGCTTACTTTTTACAAAAAAAATTTTTCATTGGAATTTCTTCAATTCTGTTGGAGTAGTGGGAAAGAGAGAGAGAGAGAGAGAGAGGGAGAGAGACAGACAGAAAGATATGGCTTAGCAGTGTTAGTCTTCTCACATGATGATGGCACGTGGATGGCCTAACACACCAGGCACACGCTCGATGTGTGTTCCACTCGAAGTTTTTGAAGTTTTATCGCCAAATTTTTTTCTTTCACAGCTGTGGCTACCAATTGATGGAAATTACGGTATATTGTTGTTGTTGCCTGATGGACGTTTTTTAAAATTACCTTAAATTCCGACGAAACATGCCTGAGAATTTAACTTTTTCTTTGGGAAGGGAGGGGGGTTAAAATATGAAGTGGATTAAAATAAACATTGATTTAGAGTAAACATTTTCGGATCCCAAGGCATTTCGTTAAAAGTTGAATCAGGGTTCTACTGTAATATATTTATCCAGGAAATGTGAGGTTTTGACGGCAGTGGATGGATGGGTACTTGGGTAAATATTATACAACTCATGACGTTGGCCCTGTTGTTTACTATCCACTACACACAGTTTCAAAAGCAAATGACCGAAGCAGGTAATTTATATACTTCCAAACATGTTTGAAAATAATATAGTACAGAAATATATATATCATAAATTAATAATCTGCACTATACGTAATAATTTTTGACTTTTATTACTTAAACGTACTTAAAGGTTTGGAGATTTTTGTGAACATATACTAGAACCTAGATCTAACAACAGTCCACAGTACCACACAACTGTGTTGGTAGATCCACAACAACAAATTCTGAGCCCTAAATAATTTTAAAAATTGTCTAAATTAAGTTTTTTTGTGTTGAACTGCTACTGGTTTAAAACCAACCAAATAAGTTTTTAAATAAAAATGTTATTCAACTTAATAGACAGACGTTTTCTGAACAAAAAAAAAAAAATTATTAAATTTTATTTTCCCCAGGTACCCAAAAACTATAAAAAAGTTTTGAGGGACGCAAAGTTTTACAGAGAAGATTACATCCATTAAAACTAAATACAGTCAACTCCCGAATATCCGGCGGCGGAATATCCGTCTTGCGGATTAATCGGCTGTTTTTTAAGGAAAAATAATATTTATTAAGAAAAAATTTAAAATCTTACAATTGTAAAATTCGTAAAATTTGTAACTTTTCAGCGAGTCGGCAACACCGCGCCAATTGTATTGGCGCGCAACGTGGCAACGCTGTTGTGTGGCAGAGTAAACAATAGATCCTCACGTGTTGTTTCATCATCCCTTCCACCCCCCACCCCCTCATGGTTTGCTACTGCGCTATCCTGCATCCCGCGGCCGTACTGCGCATCACACAGCACCGTGACAGTTTGAGTTTAGAGTTGTACTGAATCAGTCGTGCGAGCATAATGTCTGCTAAACGAAAACGTGTTGTTCTAACAATCGAACAGAAACTTCAGATTGTCAATAAACTTGAAGGCGGTGCTTCTGTTAGCCAGCTTTCGCAGATGTACGGTATTAGTGTGTCAACAGTTAAGGATTTGCGAAATACCAAGGCAAAGATTATTGCGTATGCAAGTGCTTCAGACTCTACCAGCGGGATGAAGAAGAGGAAAACAATGAAAACATCAACATACGAGGAACTTGATAAGGCTATGTTTGAGAGGTTTAGCCAGAAAAGGGCAGAAGGAACCCCAGTGTCGGGTGTAATTTGTACAGAACAAGCAAAGAAGTTCTTTAAATATTTTGAGATGGAGGGAGAATTCAATGCTTCGTCAGGCTGATTTACCGGGTTTAAAAACCATCACGGAATACGAGAAATTGCGGTTCAAGGTGAAAAGTTAAGTGCTGATACATCTGCAGCAAGTGATTTTTGCCAAGAGTTCCAAGAATTCATTGAAACTGAAAATTTACAACCGGAACAAATCTATAATGCAGACGAGACTGGCCTGTATTGGAAATGTCTTCCTTCCACGACACTAGCTTTTGAATCTGAGCGTAGTGCACCAGGCCACAAGTCCAGTAAAGAACGATTGGCGGCCATGTGTTGCGCAAATGCTACCGGCGCACACAAAGTGAAACTTTGTGTAATAGGCAAAGCAAAAAAGCCGCGTTCTTTCAAAGTAACAGAAAAATCTAATTTGCCTGTTTCATATTTCAATCAAAAGGGAGCGTGCATGGATTGAGAGGTATCCGTTCTTTGTCTGTAATTGTATTTTCTTCGGTTACTTTTTACTGATAATCATACCAATACAGTATACCTAATTTGCCAGCATATTTTATACTTCAGCATGTAACTGCACCATGTTATTGTATCAGCCTATTGAACTGTTGTGGTTCAGTTCCGGTAATCTGGAGCTGTGTTAGGTTCTGTTTGAGATCTTAGGGCTGGGTCTTAGTAGATTCTGTGAGGGGTGCTCCACTCGTCTGAGCTGCGCCTTTCCCTTTTGACTTCGGACCTGTCACTCCACTGGCCATGGAGGGGTAGGCCTGGAGGAGGGGAGGGGGTAGTGTCGGCGGAGGGAGGGGGGCGATGGTGTGTGCCTGGCAAGGAGAGGTCATTCTCGTGTCAGGTGTGAGGGAGACTGGGAGTGTTTTGAAGCAAGAGTTCCCCGAGGGCGGCCCGAGTCAGCTGGGTCAGTTGGACGAGTCGTGATCGGAGGAGGTGCCCTGATAAACCCCTGGGAAGTGAGGGGACAGGATTAGTGTTGGAGGGAGCAGGAGCTCGCAGAAAATGGCTGTAAGTTGAGCAGCTGTAAGGACTTTTCGTCGAGACGGCAAGTCGGTAAGCGAGGAGCAGAAATTACTTTGCCTCGTCCGATAGGGCATTCATCGCAGCAGTGGTGAATGTAGGACCGATTGCCAGCAAAAGTCACATGTGCGAAACTTTAAGTTGTGAAATGGTCAACAGCTATAGAATTTAACTGTGTTGAGGGAAATTTGGGGCGCGTCGGGAACAAAGCGAAAAACAATTTGCGAAGAACTAGTTCCTTGCCCACAGGGTTGCCGTGACGGAGGTGTAGATGGGCTGTATGCTCAGTGGTTTCACCATCGTAAACTTGACGTAAATAAAATTAATTGGAAGGCCTTAGGTGGCTTGTGAAGTAAACATTGAAAGGAGGGTGAAGTACTTTCTTAAGGGTATTGAAAGATGGTCAGCCATGGATCAATGTGCTCGTTAATTGTTTTGTAAATCATGCGAATCTATAGTGTTTATGTAACTGAATTGATGAAAAGACTCTGAGGTGTAGGTGAAGTGGACTCGATTAAATGGCATTCTGTGACATATGTAATTTGACATAGAGTTCCTACATGTTCTTGGTTTGCGTCTCTGATTCATGGATTTCTGTAAGCAACTCAATCTCCAATAGCTATAAGCGTAAATTGGTAGCGATCTTGCGACTTGCCCTAGGTGTAATTAGAAGTGTTTATTTTTGCCTTGTGGGTACGAGCAAAGACGGTTTACTATTATGAAATAAAGAATAATTAGCATAACACAATTTTAGTGGTTGTGCATTCTTATTGGAAAATTCTTGGCAGCTAGGGTAGAGATACAGAGAAAAAAAAAAAAAAAGTGTTTTGAGCTGTTTATAGTATTAAATATGCAAAGTGCAAAGGCACTTGCCTCCTACCTAATTAAAACTTATACAAAATATTTTCTTTTCATTTTGTAATTTAAATCTTTAACTACAGGTTATGTGCCTTATTTAATATTGGTTTATCAGGTGTTCGGAATGATACAACAGGATTTACTAACTTAATAATCGGGGACATGAGTAAATCAAACAAGAATTCAATTTAAAATACAGTCTGAGAATTTTAAAGTAGAAATTTGTTATTAGTTTCCTGGCTTGTTTGGTTTCAAATTGACCACTGTGGAATTTCAAATAATTTTGTTAATATAACCTTTTCTTGTATTTTTATTTTTTTTTGTGAGTTTTGGCAGTTTTTAGTAGTTATAAATTTCTCTGGTAAGATAAGTAACTTAATGTGTTGCTACCTTCTCCAGGCTGTAAGATTTCTTGTGCCAATTCTGTTATCAGATCATCATCTGCTTCATGGCATTCCTCCATGATGCAGGTTCTAGTCCATGTTGGTCAACTTCTTTGTGTGTCTTGTATGGGTGTCTCATTTAAGTGGAAACCGTGATGTTAGTCCATTAATTTTTTTAAAATATGTAGACGAATTATTGAAAACAACCTTTCATCCCGTTTCATAACTTTTCACCTCCTCAGGTCTCAAATTTCGAAAGATCAATAAACTATATTTCAAGTATTGAAGTAAGCATTAATCTTAAGCAAAAAGCACATCAATATCTACAAATTCTGTGAGATATATATATATCACAAATCAAAAATAAATTATACCTTGTTTTTACGTCTTTAGAGTTCAATTCGGAAAAATTCCTTAAATATGTTTTCAATCTTTAAGTAAGTATTATTCTGAAGAAAACAGCACTTCAATATCTTGACTGGTTTGATAGTTATGGAAGAATAATCTAAAACACATTTAACATCTTTTCAGCCCTTTTTTTACTTGTATACGTATCTAATTGAAGTAAAAATCTAAACGGTAGCCCATTGGGTTCGAGCTGTACAGAAAATTTATAAAAATACAGTTCCCCTCTTTTTACTCCTTGGAAGTTGAATTTCGAAAAATCGAAACCCTGCTATTTTAGTATTCACACCAGCATCATTTTAAGTAAAAAACAACTCTGTATCCCAAAGGATTCAATAGATATAGATAATTACCGTATATACACTCAAGTATAGTGCACCCTCGTGTATAATGCGCACCACGATTTTTGCAACAAGTTCCAGGGAAAAATTATTTTATGCACCTTGCTAGAATGTAAAAAATCATGGGAGTAAAAAATTGTGAAGCAGCGCAAAGGAGGCTACGATATATTCGCTAGAGGGGGAAGGAACGTGGCTAACAAAGAAAAGAGAGAGGAAAGATGACTCACAGTGGCTAGAGTGTGATTGGCGGAGAGGATGAGGGGAAGCGAGGGCAGGGGGGTGACTTGTCATGTCCACAGCTAGCTATAGATAGCCTGCCAAAGTGGCTAGCAGCCTGCAGCCAGCTCACATGTGTCTGGACAACACTCCCCCTTCCCCACTCTTACTGTGCTGTGTCCTGTCTGCTGCTTCCAACATCCCCCCAGCCCCCCTCCAAAAAAAAGATAATGTGCCATGACAGCAGAGCAAGCTTGCCTTTTGTATTTACTGTCCGACCTGACCTGCGCTAAGAAGAAATAAAGGCTCAGGAATGCGGCAGGGGGTGGCTACAAGCAGAGGACTAGGGCCCCAACCACCACCCTGCCTTGCTTTTCCTCTCCAGAGGAGGGATGGGGGGGGGGGGGTAGAAAAAAATAACAGTGTCGTCCGTTTTTATTCCTTTCCTTGGAAAGATGGTTATCAGGAGAAGTCAAAATTTATTTCTCATATGAATCTCTCTCTGTCTCCCTCGCTTGATACCCCGCCAGTTTACAACTCAGCCTTCTCTACCCACCCCATTTTTTTTCTCGTGGCGGCATTTTTTTTCTATTTTCCGTCTATAGTGCGCACCCCTGAATTTGCAGCATGTGCTGTAACTGGTTTGTCAAGTAGGTCCACTTTCCCAGCTATTGCTTTTTTTTTTCTCTATGACCATTCACTCTTTGTCGGAGTGTGTTGGTGGAGAGACCTACGTATTCCGCAATACAATAAAAGTTTAAATATTATAGTAGTTATCAGAATAATAATGTATATTATTTATTTCAGCTGTAAAATCAGAAATTTGTTGACAAAAAAAGCAAACAAATTCTGCAATTAATTAGGTTAGGCCTATAAAGAACCTCCCCTGTTTTCAACTGTTCCTAAATATATAAACCAAGGTAAATCTATTATCATCATATTTTACAAAAAATATGTTGATATTAATAATTTGACAGCACAAAAACATGTGATGAAGAATAACTTTCAATAGTCTAATCTAAATACCTTGAATGTGTTCATGCGTGCTTCCCCTCTGCAGTTCCTATTTAAAATGCTATAATTTTACCCTCATTTTCACTGTTTATCGCAGCAGGTAAATTTTATGCTACCTATATTATGCATTTTACACGAGTGTGTGAAGAAAATTTGTTGTCTGTGTCATTATCCAAAGCATTGATTATGGCAAATTATAAGTTACGTCATTAAAAACTTAACATTCTCTGTTCGCAATTCATTTTAACATTAAAAGATACAACATTTATTTATTGCTACTTACATACTATTACAAACAAAACTATTTTCGATTGACCAAGAAAATAATCATCCTCATCAGCGGAACCCGATAAGCAAAAATATGCTGCTTAGCAGAAACCCAAAAAGAACTCACAGAAATAAATATTGTCACATTAGCAACTACACGGACTGCATACAGACAGAAAATCAACTCCTGTAAGTTGGCACAAGAAGCAGACAACAAGGAACTTGAAACCCCAAAATGTATGAACACAAGAATGCAGACAGGCCAATAGCGAAAGACTGAGGAGGTTATGGAAAAATATAAAGACAATACTAAATAATGGTTCAACATGCTCCTTTAAGGAACAAACACATTAAGTACTGTATATGTGTATTAAAAATGTAGACGTTTTAAGAATGAAATGATTCAACAAAGGTATACATTACAACTTCTAGTGTATGACACACAGCAATTTGCTACAAAACATAGCCAAGACAAATATTGATTAACCAACTGGAGAGTAGCGAGCCAGCCTGCTTGTTCTTGCATGACTTCGCAGATGGTAAATCATCTAGTTACTAGGAGTGTGTGAATATTCAAAATTTCAAATATTTTTAGAATAGTAAATTTGTATAGTTCAAATTCAAAAAATTAATACCAGATTCCTAAATTTTAAAGTATTCAAGCAATTTAAAATAAAGAATTTTAAAAAAATTTCTTAAAATAATTGAGGTGATAATAAAGGCTATTTCTACTTACAAGCATACATAATATAATTTACGAATTTTACCATTTTCGCGGATATTCAAAGGTTAAAATAAATATAAGTAAAACAACTGACATTCACTGATATTTACAACATAAATATTTACATATTCACATGTGGCGTCACATTCGTGGCCATAGATATACATGTGTAGATACTTTGTACTAGACGCATAGCAATACGCGTTAACGGAAACATCTCAATATATATAAGATGGCAGCAGTGATGTAGATCGCGGTAGCGGCAGCGAGCGTAAGTTCAACGTCTACGTAGTTACCGTGCATACGTCTATGAAAAGGTGTCTAACGCAGTATGTTTAAGTTTGACACCGTTCATTTACAAAAAATGTTTTCTGCGAGGAAGTGAATAGCTATCATTTTCCTTAATTAAAGAAGCAAAAATGAATTATGGATCCTTACCGATGCCGCAAAGAGTGGGAACACAAATTAAAATAGCCAAAACGTGGGGAAACATCATTTTCAGCTTTCGGTCTGGTCTGCAATTCCGAATTTAACGTGACCAAAATGCAGATCCAAGGTATTCGTTGGGATGAAATTACGGCGGTTCATGCTAGAACTTTATGCACCACTAATATTGTAACATTGTAAAAATTTTTGTAAGCAAGCAAGGCCTGAATGAGATGGTAAAAGTAAATGTCCTATGGGCAAACTTTATTTAATTACTGATACTTTTATTTGCTAATACAATTAGCCGATTGAGAATGTTCAAAATTTCTATAAAACTACTCTATAAATGTTTCCATACATGAAACATGTAGGAAGTTTCACCATTATTTTACCAGAAATTAGTTTGAAAATGTGATAAGTATCTCTAACATTAGCATTACATTGTTTCCTGCTTACTAAGATTTAATTTTTCATAGTACTGTAATATTTACTACATATTAATTTAATTTTCAATTTTCTGTAGACGTACTAAGATTCTTCTAAAAATATTACAGAAAAGTACTGTAGAGTGACCTGGCCTCGCCAGCCATATGTTTTCCTTTTTTTTCTCTCTTCTTTTCAATTTTGACGTTGTTTGCTCGACCCCAGTGTTAGTCTAACACCGACCACAATGCCGGCCCACACATAAGAGCCCCCAACTCACTAAGGCAGCAACCAGTCACTTTGGTTTAATTTGATATTGTGTGCAGTGTGAAGTGAAGCCCCACATTTCATAAGTTGCCCGGTCAAAGTGGTGAGCCTGTCCGGCTTTCTGAGTGCAGTGCATTGTTTGTTCGCCGAGATTTAATCATTTTAATTAAATAGTTTCTTTATTCGTCGTTTAGCTATAATTTCTAAAATCAAGATTTGTGGATGAACTTTAGTCCTGCGAGGCGAATGCCATCCTGAAGCAAGAAGCTGTCAATTTTAAAACAAATTAATTTGTAACTAATCAATAATTATTGCGGTGGACTACATAGGGCTAGTGTTAGCATAATTTTCATAATTAATAATTTATTAATATCAATCAGTCAATCTTGTCATAGAGAGTTCAGACTAGTCTCATTTTGTTCAGCTATGTATTTCATGAATTTTATCTAAGTAACTTTTTGATGTACGTTAAAGGCCATAGGGCGTATTTCACATTTTCAGTTTTGTATAAGTTTGATCTTTGTGGATCACCTCAGGCGTGTGACAGGTTGATGCCTGAGGAGCACGTGAGGTTGGACAAAGGGCCTTGAATTCTGGGAATCGCCCGTTACGAAGTTTCCGGGGATGGCCACAATGTATCACTCTGCCAGTGACGCCTTGTATATAGTAGAATTTTATGTCAACATGTTTTTTTTTTTTACGTAATCTAGAAAATTATGTATTAAGTATACATTGCCAGGAGTCGTACATTTTGAATTGAGAGTTCTGAGCAGCCCGTGTAGAGCATAGTAATTAAAAGAGTTCCGAAGGGATATGTGCGCTGGATTGGAGGCTATGGCACCCCTGGTCAGCTGTGCGTGCCCTGGGCTCTCCCCAGTTCTGCTTGACCTGCTGTGAGATGAAGACGTGTCGCGACTGCGCTCGCGAGATAAAAGGTTCACCCACGTGGCTGGGTGCACTACGTGACGGCGAGGGCCATGTGCTTAAATTGAATTAGCTTCGTTTCTTATTTCATTTCTGTCTACTCACCGCTTGATAGCAGTTACTGTATTTTATTTGAGTGGGGCTGTAACTTTGGTACGAGTTTGCCGAGGCATTTGGGCGTGATGTGTGTAGGCCTGAAGGAACTCTTTTATTTGTAACTCTTGCAAATGGCATGAATTGCAATAATTTGTTTTAGTAGCTCACCGGCGAAGCATGCATGTTCCTTTGTTTGTAATGCCAAGTAATTTTGCGCCTTAGTAAATGTACCATTCATATGAAATATGACTTTTGTGACCACTTCCTTTAGAACCCCAGTACACTTTATTTAATTTCCGTGCTCTTGCACACCTTCGTAACCCACGATATACCGAGATGAGAGTTCTCTCTCTGCCACACGTGATGCAGTGGTAGTTTGAAGTGACAGCATGAAAAGTTATTCTTTGGTAGTTTGGGGCTTAGTACCACTACAGTACTTTTTATCTTTATATGTGTAGGCAAGTAAACTCTATCAGTTATGCCATCTGTAGCAAGCACTTATGCACAAAAACTATTTGTTTTGTCTCACAAACATAATACGAGAAGAAAAAGCAGAATATTGCTGTAAGAACAGGTACAAAGTAACAAAAACTAATGTTTTAAGAATGTTTAAGGTTATCAAGTAGTAACTGCTAAATATTAATGCATTTATTAATAAAGCAAAGTGGATTTCAATATCTCTGTAAAAATGCAAGAGTATGCACTGGCAAATATATACCTAATTTAACAAAACACTATTCGAAAAATATTAGATTATTTGAAAAAATTAATATTCGTTCGAAAACTATTCGAAACACTAAAACAACTATTCGCACACCCCTACTAATTACCTATGGTTCAGTGGCAGACAATACAAAAACTAAGATGGTGGTAGTGTTTTGTAGCTTCATCAGAATAGCATGCTGTACCAACTTATCACATTACCAACAGAAAGGAGCAACTTATATTATGTTTACAGAATGCTTCATTCATCTTTAGCTACAGTGTTGCAAACTAAATTAGAGCATTGATCAAAAAATTTAAGTACTTCAACTGCAGAATTTTTAAATAAAATTACTACCCCACAAGTAAGTGAATGACTGAATGAGTGACTGCCCGAGTGAGACTACATAATGATAACTACAATATGTTATTATTGTATGCTGACATTTTATAAAACTATTTATTGCCAATTTCTTACAATAAGCGTACAATTTTTTTTAGTAAAATATTAAATTTTTACAGGTCCTTAGAATTATGTCGCTGGTGTCAGGTCCAGTGTCAGATTGAGGTTCTACTGTAGACGATAATTTCGAAAGGGTTCGAAACTAGGACCTCAATTTTTTTTTCAAAAGGGCATAGCTTCCTCAATTTTTGAGGGACAAAAACGACCTTATGAAGAAAGATGCACGAACTTGGTGGCTTATACCACTCTAAAGAATTTTGAGGGAAAAAATTTTTTTCTTATACAAATTTTTTTTTTCTGTTTTTTTTTTTACATTTTCTCTTTTAGGACTCTTTACCAGGCTTTTGAAGTTTTATAGTGTTTTGCTTGAGCAGGAACGTAGAAAGTCATATTCTACATGCCTGTATTGTTTTTATTTGTACAAATTATTTCCATTAGGTTCAATACCAGCACCATTTGTTTTTTTTTTCGGGGGTCGTGTTTCTTCAAAATCTTCCGAGATCGGAACAAAAAATTATACGGATGCTCCTTTCTATTGTGTGTCTTGCCTCATACCTGTTTCAAGATATTTTCATATTTACGCCCAGAAAAAAATATTTTCCAAAATGTGCGAGTGGAGAAGCGGAAGGGGGGAAATACGAATTCATGCATTTCCATGCGTAACTTTTGAAGTTTTTCAGCTACGGGATACAAATTTGGTGAGGAAGTAGTACTGGGCTATACCTTCGATCCCTTTTTTCCGCTTTTTTAAATTTCCATCGGAAGGCTTCGAAACCGGGACTTCAATTTTTTCTTCAAATGGGCGTAGCTCCCTCCATTTTTTAGGTACAAAACCACCTTAGGAGGAAAGATGCGCGAACTTGGTGGCTTACACCTATTCGAAGCGTTAGACAGTTGGGGGCCGCAGGCCCCCTTCAAGCGCCAAAGGCGCGAGGCTTTGGCTAAAGTCCCGAATTGTGTGCACAAAGATTGATGTGCCTGTTTTAAAACAGTAGGGGGCCGCACGCCCCCCTCGAGCGCCGAAGGCGCGAGGCGTTGGCCGAAGGTCAAAGAGTAAGAATAGCCCGAGCGGAGCGCGGGCGGCTTACCTGGTGTATGCATGAATGAATGACAAGGTGAGTGAGTGAGTGACTGAGCGAGTGACTGACTGAGTGACTGACGAAGTGACTGGCAGTGTGAAAAACTAACTGACTGAATGAATGGATGAATGACAAACTGAATGAGTGACTGAATGAGAGTGAATGTGTGTGTGAATGCATGTGTGTATGTGTGTGAGTGCATGTGTTTGTATGTGAGTGCATGTGTGTGTATGTGAGTGCATGTGTGTATGTGTGTGAGTGCATGTGTTTGTATGTGAGTGCATGTGTTTGTATGTGAGTGCATGTGTTTGTATGTGAGTGCATGTGTTTGTATGTGAGTGCATGTGTATGTGTGTGAGTGCATGTG